>CM038222.1:121943707-122026175 GCA_021442155.1 Cymbidium sinense
TATTTGAAGAGAAAATCCAAAGGTTTGAATTGATTTGAATTTGATTTAGCTAAGTTCAAGAATTTGACTTCAAAGGGTATAGGTTGGTTTTAAGTTAGATTTGGATTTGAGTTTTGAATTTGGTTTTGATTGTTTGAATTTATATTTAATTTATATTTGTGAATATAAATGAGAATATAAATGGATTATGAGAAAATCTCTTGAGTTTGAAGTGATTTGGATTTGATTTGAGCTAAGCCCATAAGGTGAAATCAAAGTGACTTAGGAAGGATTTTTGGAATTGATTTGAATGATTTGAGAAAAATCATTTGAGTTGAAATTTAAATTTGAATTTTGATTTGGAATTGATTTTATTTTGAGGTTGATTTGAATTTAAAGTTATTTTTGGATTTGAAGTTTGACTTGAAAGAAGAGAGTAAAGATTTGGTTCAAGCAATAGGGTAGGCAAGTTTTCCTAACACCCCTAAGGCATGACCTATTCCTATGGCTAACTCTTCTAAGTCTCTAGGGTTAGGTTAAGTTCACGTAATCACTAGAAGTGTCTTAAGACTAAGGAACTCTTAATGTCTAAGAGGAGTCTATGTCTAAGATGGAGAGGTTGAAAGCTCACTCTAAAAGTGAGGTTAACAAGAACATAATTAAGTACTTTTATGATTTTTCCACACTCATGGGCTAATCATAATTTCTTTAAGGGTCTTCATGTTATTAAACACATAAAGGGGAACCCTTGATTCTATTACTAATTATCTAATATGGTTATGATTATTTTTATTTGATTAATTAAACCACTTTAATTAACTAATTAATTATTAATTAATGTCATTTTAATTAGTTTTCCTTTAAAGGGAAGTGGACTTAGGAAATGAGGTTGGAGGGGTCTTAACCGTTCCCCTTGCCTATCCATTGTTCAATAATGATTTAATTAATTAATTTTTAGTGTTTAGGAGATTAAGTAATTAATTAAATTAACTAAGAGAGTGATTAGGGCTTAAATAGTCAATTACCCTAATTAACCAAGTAATACATCTCAACAACATTATGGGAGGCAGAAGTCATCCCACTGAATTAGCATATAAAGTTTGGGATTAATTACTCAAGTAATTAAGGAGTAATTAAGTTAATGAAATTTATAATCAAACTTTAATTAAGCCTTAGTTACTATTCAAAATCAATTGAAAATAATTTTAAATAAATCTCCTCTGAAATACCTTCAAAATAAGTATTTATTTGTATTTTTTTATTTTTCTACAATTTATTATGATTTTTTAAAGTTTCAGCCATTAAAACCAATTCATTAATCCTAATTAAGCCTAATCCCATTGGTGCCATGCAGACCACTGACGTGGTGTGCTTTCCATGTGGCACGCATGATTGGCTACTTAAACCTGCCTGACTCAACACCTATGTGGCTGGAAGCGAGTGAGCTTTCTTATCCTCCGCCCGATCTAAGATCGGATGCCCAGGATCAAACTCGTAGGTTTTTAAGGGATAAAAATGGATAAATCTAATAGACTATTCAAGACCATCCATTCTGATAATTTGGAATGGATGGTGTGTGATCCATCATCTCCTGAACGATGAGAGATGAACACCATCCACTTTTTGTCGCTCAATTTGAACTCAACTGAGCTCAGATCGATTCATAAATCAACCCAAACCTTCACGAGGTAGATTTGAAGAGATTTACTGGTCGGATTTGCACGACATAATAATTTTGCTTCAAAAAGCTCCAAACAATTCTTACCAAAAGTTTGGTTTCATGGAATTACCTCACCAGAGCTCAAGATCGCACACAATCGATTGAGGAAGCTTCGTCTAGTGGAGATGAGGCCCTATTGGTGAGCACGCATGAGGATTCTTTACTGTTCACTTGGAGGGCTATGAATCGATGATTTGGAGGTGGACGTTGATCAAAGTCATACCTCCAGTGATTGGGGAGCTCGGGAGGCAATTCATTCTTGCTCGACCTGAGTGTGGAAGGTGTGGGTGAAGGTAATTTGAGTTTGGTGGAGAATTGAAAGAGTTGGATAGAAAATGCCCTATTTCGAAACAATGCGCTCTGATGTTGGGAAGGCTTGGGGTGCTTAGGGAAAGCTCTGGGGATTTTGAAAATGCCTTAGGAAGCTCTCTGAGTCTGTGTGTGTGTGTTCGTTTCAGATCGAAATGAGGGGGTATATCCCCCCTCCCTTGAATCGGATGGACGAGATTCTTCTCTAAAATTTGGCCGGCCAGCCGCCGTCCGAGCTCCAGAGTGGTCATGTCTGAGCTGAGGTGGCTCAACTTGGTTAGCCAAGGGGCTTGGGGGGTGGCTCAACTTAGGCTTTGGTTTGAATTAATTTCGATTTGATTTAGATTTAGGCTAATTTGACCCTTTAGGTCAATTTGGGCTAAATGGTCTAGGTTGACCAATTGGTCAAATTGAGTTCAATTATGGCTTTAGTCAAGTTTAATGATCAATTTGGAATGAACTTGAGCCATTGGTTGCAATCAATTTTGGTTAGATCATGATTTGACCCAATTTGGTCTTTTAAGTCAAATTGGATCAACTTGAGTCAAAGGGCCAATTGGGTTAGGTTTGGCTCAATTGATGGCCAAGTCATGTTTAATCATTGATTATAGGTTAGTGTGAATCAATGATTTTAATTAATTTAGCTTAGGTTAAGATTTGGTGAGTTTGGTTCATGTAGGTTAAGAGTGTTGACTTGGTTTGACCTAATTGATGACAATTGATCAACCTAGGGAGATCAACAATCATCATAGGAGGTTTTGGTAGGCTTGGTTCAATCCAATTTGGGTTGGATTGGAATTTGGCTTAAATAGGTTCTTTAGGTCACTTTGGGTCAAGTGAACCTATTAAGTTTAGTTGAGCCAATTTTGGGTTGAATTGAGTTTAGTTGAGTTTATATATGGATTTAGGATTGATATATAGCTTTGATTGTAATTGATTGGGTTCAAATGGATCATTTGAATATTTCAAGTCAAATGGGTTAAGTTTGATTTGGATTGATTTGATTTGGCTTGGTGATGGTAGATTTCATTTATATTTGGGATGATGATTGAAGAAGTTAACTTTGAGAAAATTAATTAAGTTTGGTTTGATTTGGGTTTGGCTAAGTCCATGGGATTAAATTATATGGCTTAGGATAGGTTTGATTTGGTTTGATTATGGTTTGTTTGATTTGATTGTAGATTTTGGTAAATTGATTGAGGGGTTGAATTGATCTTTGAAAAAAATCAATTGAATTTAGATGAGTTTGGGTGTTATTAAGGCTAAGTCCATAGAATAAAATCATAGGGCTTAGGAAGGGTTGGTTTGGATTTAGTATTTGGTTGATTTAGATAAGGAATTTGGATTTGGATATGGTATGTGAATCTGCATGAATTGAATTTGAGGTTTGGTTTAGGGCAAAGGGGTAGACATAGATTGGGTTTAAGCCATAGGGTATATTTGTCTCCTTAGTTTCTAAGGCATAGCCAAATCCTATGATTAACACTTCTAAGTGTCTAGGCTTAGATTAAGTATTCACCTAATTGTTGGAAGTGTCTTATGACTAAGGAAGTCTTAGTATATAGAAGACTCCTAAATCTAAGAAGAGGAGATTGAGTCCTCACTCTAAAGTGAGGTCAACAAGATTTATGATTTTCACACACTTATAGGTATTTATTTTCGGATGCGACACACCAGATCTTAGGGGTACTTATTGAAGTGATTGGGTATGACATTAAGGTATGATGTATTATCTCAAAAGATAAAGACATCACCCTATAATGGACTTGATCATATAATAAGGACTCCTAAGACATATATCTTCAATATACCAGATCTTTTCCTACTTTACATAAAAAATAAAGTAGGGTTTATTTTAAGTGGGCTTCTTTAGTTCCCTATAGAGGCAAGCCTCTATAGTTAATTATATCCTAGGAAATGAGATTCCCTAAGAAAAATCTCGATTAAAGTAAGAAATTATTGTCTCTAAAGATTTCAAGGTTAAAACTATCAAAGAATTGGTTATTTTGAAAAATCAAGTGGGATTGTTCAAGTGGAAGACTTATTTTGGAAGTCAAAGGAGAACAAGTAGGACATGCTCATGATACTAGGAAGCCTAGTGAGCATTCCAATCTATCATATGGTGGGGCTTTATATTTTTGAAAGTGAGGATTTATTTATTTAAGTTGAAATTTTATTAGATTACTAGGGCTTATAATCCATCAATACAAGATTGTGAAAATGTCTAAGAAGTGAGGATTTATGCTTGTAGCCTGAAGAAAATAAGTAACCTTGTATCCTAAATCTAGGGTGCTTTAGCACAAGCTAAAGCATGACCTAAATCTAAGTGAAAAGGGGACATAAGGATCTATTCCATAAAAGAAGATAGACTTGTCAGACTCTTCTGAACTTACAACTGCTTGGAGTGGCAGCCAACTAACACCTCCTATGATTCAAAATCATGTAGTCAGGTATTCATTTTCTTTAATAAATCATTATAATCTATCTCATTATTTTTAAATCCAATTTAATCTAACACTAAAGGTATTCATTTTCTTTAATTTTCTCTCAACAAAACTTATATTCATGAGGAATAATTAAATATTCCGATGTTATTTGGCGTTGAATTAACCCTCTTCCATTTTCATCATTTTTAAGTTTGAATGCACTCATAATATATATACAACTCTTAAACCAATTAATATGCATGTATCAAACAATAAGTAAATGTAGGCATAAAAGATAATTAACTAAACATTTATAATTAATGCATCTATTTTTATAATTTTTTTGTGATTTGATTCTATCATATTAATAGATTTTTCACTTCCATCATTTTCCATTTTATTTCTCAACTCATTTTAATTCAATTTCTTATTCAGCATGATATTACTAATAATTGATTTATAAATAGGCTAATCATTTTCCCAAATTATTAATATATATAGAAAAATAAAATTATAATATATGTCAAAATATAGAAAAATAAATTATAATAAATATTAACATATGTTATGTTAAAATTTTAAAAATGGATCAACATTTAATAGAATTGGCATATAGAATACAATTATAATGATATTCATTTGGGATGTTTTGCATGCACAACTCCTAATCTAATTAAATGTTTGCATGAATTTAAGGATAACAAACACATTAAATTAAATAAACTTATAATAAAGTAAGCTAAACACAAACTAAACTTAAAATTTTAATCTCACTAATCGATTTGATGAAGATCGTTGACTTCGAAGGTGGAGGTCAGCTCGCATTTACTTTGGAAGCTTTGTATGATGATGTCAAATACATTCTTCACCTCAAAACTTGAGAAAAGAGCTTTATTGGAGAGAAGAAATGGAAGAAGAAGAAGAAATGGAGTTTGGAGAAGGATAGTGGTTTGAGGGAAGTTTTAGGGGGATTTTATAAACTATTTTTGGGCTTGATGACTATCCAATGGCTAGCCCAAGAAAAAAAAATGCAAAAGTCCCCACTGAGTTGACGATTTTGCTTGAATCATTTTTTCTCCTTTGTGTTATATTAAGTGTCATATTTTCTTTTATCCTTATAAATCAAGGCCTATTTTATACTTCCTCACCAAGCCTTTTTAAGTTTTCCTTTACCTTTCTTGATATAAGCCGAATCTAATACATATACTCTCCTAACTAGGTCATTGGACAGCTGATGTTATATGTGACCAAATCATCTAAGGTGGCTCTCTCCAATCTTATCTATCATAAGAGATACTCCAACCTTATTATGTATATATTTGTTTCTCATTTTGTCTCTAAGTGTAAAGCCACTCATCAATCTTGGCATCCTCATCTCTAAAACACTTACCCAAATTTTATATTTCTCTATTATTGGCCAACATTTTGCACCATAAAGCATTGCAGGTCTCACCGCCATCTTATAAATATTTTCCTTGAGTCTAAGTGATACTTTACCATCACATGATATGCCCAATGTATTCCTCTGCTTCAACCATCTAGCTTGAATTATATTAAGAACATGCCCATCTATATCTCCATCACTTTGAACAATAGACTTGAGATAACTATGACTTTTACTCCTTTTAATGACTTGATCACCCATTTCCACACCACTAGATATTCTACACCTAAAATTATACTTCATGTTTTCAATTTTAGATCAACTCAAAAGAAAGCCTTTAGACACTAAGTTTGACATCCATACTTGAACTTTTCTTGAGCTCCCTCTGTAGTCTTATCAATAAGAAAATATCATCAATAAAAGGCATACAACAAGGTACATCCTCTTGAAAATGTCAAGGAATAACATCCATAACTAAAGCAAAAAAGATATGGGCTTAAAGCTTATCCTTGATGTATCCAAGTGAAATAGAGAAATATTTGGTCAATCCTCCTCATGTATTAACAAAACAATAACTTTAGTATACATATCCTTAATTACTTGAATAAAAGCATTATTAACTCCTAATTTTCTAGAACACTTCAAAACACTACTCTTATAACTTTGTCATATGCTTTTTATAAATCAACAAATAACATATATAGATCTTCCTTACTTTCTCTATAATTGTTTTATCAAATGAATAACATCTATAGTAGACCTACATGACATGAATCCAAATTGATTTTGAGAAACTTTTGCATCACGTCATAATCATGCTCAATTATTCTCTCCCATAATTTTAATGTATGACACATTAACTTAATTCTTCTCTAATTTGCACACTCTTGTGCATCACTTTCATTCTTAAAAATAGAAACAAACAAGCTCTTTCTCCACTCATCTCACATCTTTTAATTTTTAAAATAATATTAAAAGATTCTTAAGCCAATAAATTCTTTGATCTTCTTAGCATTTTCATACTTACGATGGAATACCATGAAGTAATACTGCATTGCCACAGTTCATTTGACCTACAAAAATGTACTATGTGAATGAAAAAAAGTTTAAATTAAGTTGATTTATTTATTTTATATGAAAATCAATTTTGAGTAAATAAAAAATTAATAACAACTTATTCATATTATCATACAACATTTAAAGTTTAAATAAATATTATGTTAAAAAAATAAAATAATTTGTTTATCTTAAATGTTGAATAAAAATAATATAATCATGATTTTAATGATAATTAAATCATTTAAAAAACATAGTATCACTTTTTTCATACACTTCTCCATAATATCTTGCATGTGTTTGAGATATAATATAAGCTCTTTTAATATTGATTCCATATATTTATTGATGCTTAATCATATAGTCAAGATCGAGCTCCTTAACACATTACAATATTCTTCATTGTGCATTTGTATACACTGGTAATGATGGAATGTGGTTAAAAACTATAATTTTATTATTTGTTGATGCTAATATCTAATTTGCAAGGAACCTTATGATAACAAAACTTAGAAAATAAATGAGTAGGAGTTTCTAATTACACATTTTATGTTTACAATTACACATCAACTATGATGTTTTGTGAATGACATTACTTGGGATTAACAATTAGTAGTTAGGGCCACATAACACTCACATAGAGGCTAGATATATTTAGAATGCAAAAGCTAGCTTAGCTTAGGAGTATAGTAGGAATAGTAATTGAGCACATGGACTCATCATATTGGACATAGACAATGATTTATCGACCTCTAGCCTTGCCGATGCTTTTATCATGTTATGGCCTTTGTGAGTTTACATGTAATCCATAATTCATATTAATATTGATAACTTAGACACACACACACACACACACACACACACACACACACACACACACACACACACACACAAACATAAACACACACACATTGACATAAATGGTTAAACCAACTTCATCTAATCATTATAGGGTATTCATCTTTTTTATTTATTAGGTTTGATTGACTCCTTCACTTTCACTTATGAGTAGGTGGTTAGCTATCATTCCAAGCCCATGAAAGATGTAAGTCCAAGCTTCTATCTTATTTACAATTTTGATAAGATAGTTGAGATTTCTTAGTCATATGTGACCAAATTGTAATTCTCAATCATGACATCGCTCTTATCATATAAGAGATGTCTTAATAAGGTTATAAGTCTCAACCTTCCCATATTTCATATTTCTTCTACCATATTAGAAAGATTACTCAAGTATTCTTTATCTTACACTTGATCAAGATGTAAGTTGCACATTCAACATGCTTCTTTTCTTCTACAATATTGATAAGATATTAGGGCCTTTTGATTATATGCAATCAAGTTGTAAGTCCCACTATTAATATCTTACATATTTCCTCTTATTTATTCCACCATATAGAGGAGTTATTTTGGGGTGCTTGATCCCATATGATCAAATTATAAGTCTCATTTTGGGTGTCCTCTTTGTTATACCTTTCAACATTAGAGCCTAAGTAGCCTTATCAACCTTGACATGTACCATTAAAGATGATACTATAAGTCAAGTATGGGCTCCTTCATCATAGTATTATGGAGTATAAGTCCTATTTATCAGCCTAAGACTAAGTTTGTGCCTTTAGTTTGCAAGATCCCCTTAGATGAGGTAACTCATGGTTGTTAATAAAGATTCTTTAGTGACCACTTGACTAAGTAAACTAAGAAACTAATGACCCAAATGCTGAAACCATGGGATCTTGATTAGGGGGTTATCTTACCCTTTGGCGGGTTAGTCCTCTCTTCCTACATTTAGTTGCATTTCTTCTTTTTTCTGAGCAAGTGCCATATTACTGTATTATGACTTTCCTTTTTTACATCCATTTTGAGCTCATCCTCTTTAGTACTTCGGATGTGATCATGTTCATGCTTTATTAATCCCCATAAGATTTATTATGACTTAACCTGGTTAAACTTACTCCAAATGTTGCTCAACTCAAACACAATCATTAATTTCTTGTTGACCTCACTTTTAGTGAGGTTGACAACCCTCTTCTTAGACCTAGGATTTGATCTAGGCACTAAAGTTCTATTAACCTTAAGTGAGGTTAACAATAACCCTGATCTTAGTAATTAAGATCTCCAACCTTAGGTTGAGAGCTTCATAATTAGTACATATGATACTACAATTAGTAGTACAACTTCAACTAAAATAAAAAAAAATTAAAATAAGAAATTAAAATATAACTAATATGGAATTGAAACTAAACTAAAGACAGACAACACATTAAAAAAAGAAGAAGAAGAATCTAGGGTGACTTAGTAGGTCTAACCTAACTCAATTGAATTAGTTGAACGCGAACAAAATCTAAGTCTAATAAGACTTAGCAGAAGTATAAATCAAACATATTGGAATTAAATCTAAAGTCAATTGAACTCAGGTTAAGGTAATTGAGATTGATTAACTCATTTAACCCATTCGAGCTAAGAATCATCTAAAGCTAAGAAAATCATATAAAATCAAAATTAAATCACATCAAGCCAAACCAAATGCATAGAATCAATACATAAATCTAAATGAACTCAAAAATAAATCTAGATGAGATCCAACGCGATCAATTAGGTCATTTGACCTAAGATTAATTGATGCGGGCACCACCAAGTGCAAAATTAAAGTAATTAAAATTTGATCAATTTAAGACACTCTAAATCTCAATCTATCAAGTTAATATAATTAAACATAAAATTAAATAAATCTAAATTCAATGATGACTCAAATAGCTAATCGCCAAGTCTAAGTGAACCCAAATGGACCTGAAAATCAAAATAAATTAAAATTAATCTAAATCAAAATTTTCAAATTACTTTAAAATTATATTCAAACATAATCTAACTCTCTCTTAAGCTTGATTTGATTGAATTGGCAATTTAACCGATTTGACCCATTATTTGATATGAGCCTAAATCTAAATTAAATCTAAATTAATTTAAATAAATTGCTCCAAATTATTTTAAATACTTAATCAAATATAATTAAAGCTCAAACATACTTCAATTTGGATCATATCAGTCGTTTAATCTAAATGAACCTGATTCGACCTATTCGACACAATTTGGGTCAAAATGGGTTCGAATAAAAATCGACTACAAATTGATTGATGTTGACCTCACTTTTGGAGTGAGGGTTCAATCTTCCCATCAGATATAGGAGTCTTCTAGAAACTAAGAACTCTCATACACTAGTGGATAAGTGAACACTCAACCTAAACCTAGAGTTAGGAGGGTTTTCCATAGGATTAGCTAAGCCTTGGGGACCTAAGGTTACTCAATTGAAATCCAAAATCAAATATATTTGAAATGAAAAAAATCAATTGAGCTTGGGATGAGGTAATTAGATTGATTAACTCAATTAACTTTAAGCTCAAAATCACTAAAGTCCAAATAAAATTAAATTGAATCAAAATTAAACCAAATAAAATCAAATCAAAAGCATAAAATCAATGCATAAATACAAATGAACTCAAAAATAAATTCAAATGATGTTCAAACTGGCAAGTAGGTCATTTGACGTAGGATTGACCCATGTGGGTCCCATTAAGTCAAAAGTAAATAGACCAAAAAATGTCTAAATTAAATCACTTTGAATACTCAAAATCATTACCTGAACAAGCTTAAATATAAAACTAAAAAAATCTAAATCAAATAAGATCTCAAATGGATTAATTGAATCGTTTAACCCATTAAGCTCAATTTGGATTAAAATAGATTCAAATCAAAATTAACATCAAAGCAAATTAAACTAATTACTCTAAATCATAATGATCATTAATCAAACATGATTAGAGCTTAAACACATCTTGGTTGAGTCAAACAAAACATTTAACTCAATTGAACTCAATTTGACCCAAAATGGGTCAAGTTCAAATCCAAGCCAAATTAAATCCAAATAATTGATCAAGAACATTCTAAATAATTCATAAAACATAATTGAAACATAGAATGACAAATTGAATCACTTAAATAAGCTTAACTAATTTTGGTCAAAGTTGGTCAAACTTTTGTCAAAATTGGGTAAAATTCAAAATTAATACAAATCGAACAAAATTAATCAATCAAAACTATCATGAATGATCAATTAAACATAATTAAAGCAAATCCAAAGCCAATGAGGCCGGGTTTGAACCCAACCAACTCATTTGGGTCAACATGAGTTGACCCAATCCCAAATTAACCATAAATTGGATAAAAACACTCAAATCATCATGTAAAAAAAGTTAAATTTAAACCTCTATGGTTGGGTGAAATCAAGAGAGAGAGAGAGAGAGAGAGAGAGAGAGAGAGAGAGAGAAAGAGAGGGAAAACACACAATCTTGCAAAATTCCTCATCCACTTCCTTTGCATTCAATGGTAGTGACCTCACAATTGAAAGAGGACTTTGGGGAGCTAAATCCTAAGTCCCAATTATCACCACACCCAACCATCTCCCATCACCATTAATGGTGATTTTCGGCCACCATTAAGGGAGGGAGAGAAGAGGCATAAAACACATCTGATTTTGGCATTAGAGAGCTCTTAGGAACTCCAGCAAGCAAGAGCAACCCTCTCCCCACTTCACTTTGATGAAAAATCATCAAATTCGAGTGGATTTCAGTGAAGTGCGTGGAGGTTCGTGATTACGATGATCTAAAGCAAGGCAAGAGTCTAGATTTGTTCCAAAGCTTCATCTCACATCTAGGAGTGTTTTTGAATCATCTCTACCAAAAACTATCATGAGGTAATTTTAAATCTCATAGCCATAAGATTGCTTGTTTGTGAGAATGTTTGCTTGATTTTAAAATTTTTCCTTAGATATCCTCGCATCTTTCATTTTGAGCAATCCTAATGCAAAAATAGAAGTTTTCTAGTGAAAATCAAGCACGTACCCCATTTCATCGATTTCGATTTCCTTTTCGACTCTATTCATCACGCCATTATCGCCCGGAAGCAATAGCCATCAATCTCCCATTCGGAAATGGACGGCTGATATTAGCTAGATCGTGTGATTTCAGCCCATTCAGATCATGGGTTCGATCTAAACCGTCCAATCTACGATCAGACAGTCAGATTTAACGTCGCGTCGTTCCGCTCGATTTCCCACTTAAAGTCCATGCGGCACCGCGCTAGCCAATACGACATTCCATGTAGAACCACCATGTCCAATTGCGCAGGGCTGCGTGGCCCAGTCAATGCCGTGTGGCGCTGATTGGGTTAAGTGAGAAAATCGACGATTTTTCTATTTCAAAAATTAAGTAAATTGCCGGAAACTTCAAAAATTTATAAAAATTAAACTACTCAATGAAAAATTACAAATAAGGGTTTGTTGGATTTTTCTTTCTGAGAGGAATCCAATGAGAATAAAATACTCAATTTCTATTAGGTATTTTGAGCTTAATTTAGATTTTAGTGAAAATAAATTTTCATTAAATAAATCAAAAATACACATCGATTGATCTAAAATTTTTAGATATTAAAACTAAAGATAAAATACACCTGTCATAAAAATTTCAGGACATAAGGACTTTTGTATTAAGAGATATTAAATTTTGAAGTTGATTGTCTATTTTAATAAATAAATCAAATAGTAATCAAAAATCATAAAATTCTTTAAAATAGCTTAAATCACTTCAATTAACATCTAAGATCCTTGGAAAAATAATATGACCTTTTGAAGCTTAAAACCTAAAATAAACACTTAAGATTAAGATAAAATCAATTAAAGAATTAATTGAAATGAAATTCATAATAATCTAAATAATAAATCAAAATAAAAAATAAAATACACTTAAGAAATCATTAATCAAACTTTAAATCAGAAAAATATCACATAATCTTCCAAAGAAATTAAATTAAACATAATTAATTCTAATTAAGTCAATGAAACTCAATTAAATGATTAAATTTCAAACTAAACTCAAAAATTAAACAAACCAATGAAACTTTGATATAAATCAAACCTACCTTAAGCATTCAATCTTAATCACATGAAACCACTTAATAAATTAAAATAAATTAAACATTAATTAATCATTAAATAAACTAAAAATAATCAAATTGATTAACAATCTAATTCATCTTAGCTAATCACTTAATATTAATCAAATTAAACTAAATTAAATTAAACCAAACTTAATCAAGTTAATATATAATTAAATCGAACCTAATTCAATCCAATAGGAATAAGATAACTAATTAACCATTAAATGCATGAACCTAATAACTAAATTAAAGATAAATTCATAATTAAAGTATTAAATGAAATTAAATAAACATAATAAATGAATGGAATCAAGTAAAACTCTAATTATAAATAATCAAACTTATTTGAAATAAAAATAAACAATTAATTCACGTAATTTAATCAAACATCAATAATAATAATTAATTCACTTAATCAAAGTTTAATCAAACATGAATTTAAACTTAATTAAAATGCAATTAAATGTCATTTAAATCTTAAACTAAACCTAAATCATTAAGTTATTGATTACATCATTAACCTAAACAAACATGAAATCAATTAAAAATTAAATAAATCTCTAATTAATCTAATAATTAATATAATCACACTTCTTAATTAAATTAATTAATAAACCTAATCAAATTAAATTAAATCAAATTAATTCTAATTCAACCTACTTAAATAAGATAAACTAATCAACTATTAAATGTATGAATCTAATAATTAAATCCAAACATAAAATCAAATACAAACTAAACTCTAATAAACATGATAAATGAATGAGATTAAAATAAAATTCTAATCATAAATAATCAAACTCAATTAAAATAAAAACAAACTTTTAACTCATTTAGTCAAATCTATAAATGAATGAACCATAATCAAATTAAATAAACATGAAATTAAAACTAAACTATAAAGTCATCAAACCATATCCAAATTACAATCAAAATAAAAATAAGCTAAACCCTTAATTAATTCAAATAAAAGATCCTATTGAAGTTTAATCAAATCATAAGTTAGAATGCATTCACTAATTTAAATCAAACTCAAATGAAATAATAAAAATCAATGAATTTAAACAACATCTAAATGACATCAATTATATGAAATTAAAATCTTAAATTAAAATCCAATTGGAAAAGAAATTAGTTATTAAATTAAAGGATATTAAATTATCAAAATTTGATTAAATCAAAATATCTAATCCAACATTAATCAACCAAAATATATGAAGATGAAACAAACTTAAATTTTAAAATAAATCAAATCAAAGAAGCATAAATCAAATCAACTCAATCACATAAATTCAAATGGGCTAATTAACATAATAAGGACCTTAGTTAGACTCATTAGGAATTAGGATGTAGAATAGGGTGAGCTCCATCCAAAAATGGAATTCATCCTACTCTTCATTTTTGATAACCTAAGCATCACTTTAACCAAATAAAAGTGAAATAAAAAAAATAAATCATTAAATCATTTGAATTAAATCACTCAAAGATAAAATTTAAACTTCAAATTGAAACTTAAACTAAAGAAGCCTACTAAAGTCTGGTCACACAGGCCCTATTTTCACATACGGTCACCACAGAATTAGGTTAGGTCGATGTGTTGACTGTATGATTCATCTTGTGTTTTATTTTGTGATGTAATATTTTAGACTGGATATTAGGAATGTGGATCTTAGATTAGATGTTAGGCCATTGATAGTCTAACATTATTTTCTAAAAGGGGACTGTGCTTAAAGGGGATGTTGAAAAATTAAATTATAAATGTTTTTCTTGTAGGTTGCTTATGCCCCTAAGCATAATCCAAGTTATGACAGGTGGGCTTGGTTACCCATGTGCAGGGGGCTAAGTCCAAATTATAATATAACTGCATATGATTTAATGTATGTTTAGCTAACCTCTATTTTACAGGTGTAGTTAGATTTACTTTTTCATATAAAATGTAATTTTGTAATAGGAATTAGGATTAGTGTTGTGGGGATTAGGATGAGCAGTGGCTAGAAGGCTTAGTCTCTGGGGTGCCCTATGATGCCTTTGGAGCAAATCAAATCAAAAGAAAGGAAAGGAGGACATGAAGAAATGAAGAATAGAAGACTCCCCCTCCCCCATAGCATGTATTATTTTGTAATCCGGGTTGTATAAGGGTATAGCTCGACTATCCATCTTTTCTCTTTTCGGGGTGTACGGAACCCGACCACAATGATCTTTTATTCTTTTACATAATTTATACATGTTTGATTGATGTTGTGTTTAGATTGTGCATTAGAATATCATGCTTTTCATAGTTTCTTAATATTTGATGTGTGAATGTGTGGCGTGGATACGGTAGGCTCTTAGGATAAAATTAATTTTTCTACCCCAACTAATCACTCATAATTAAATTTTAATCAACTCACAACCTCATCATAAAGCCTAGGCTATAAAAAATATAATTAAAATATTTAGTAACCCCTTAGCTGTATGATTATATGTCTCACATCATGCATATTATATTCCTTCTACCTTGAATATGGGAGATCTCCATCCTTGCACGATAGGGGAATGCTTGACCTGTGAGGGCATCCTTTGTGGTGGAGAACACCCTCTTCTCATTAATTTAGCCAATAACCTTATTTCATCATGCATTTAGGCATAAAAATCTCAAGCCTTTGTCCAAATGAATATGTCAAAATGAAATAAAAATTGAAAAGATTTTGCATTATATTAAGTCATTATTCATATCACTCATGCTCTTGTCTCTTAGGGAGTGGGTTTAAGGAATTTAGTCTCTTTCTAAATTAATAACAGCCCAATTATCTTAAAATTTCATATGATTGGACCATATGGATTTAAAGCGTAGAAGGTGTTAGTTGGCTGCAACTCTAGGTGGTTATAAGTCCAGCATTGTAGTTTATCCTCTCTTGTGGAGTTAAATCTTATGCCCACATTCACTTAGATGTAGGTCATGCTTTGGCTTCACTTAGATGTAGGTCATGCTTTGGCTTATGTCAAAGCTTCCTAGATTTATGATATGATGTAGCTATTTTCTTCAGGCTACAAGCGTAAATCCTCATCTCTCAGGCATTTTCACAATCTTGTATTATTGGATTATAAGCCCTAGCAATCTAATAAAATTTTAACTCAAACAAATAAATATCTTCAATTTTAAATATATAAAGCCAAACTATAAGGTAGATTGGAATGCTCACTAGGTTTCTTAGTATCATGAACATTCCCTACTTATTCCCTTTGGCTTCCAAAAATAAGTCTTCTTCTTAAACTTTCCCAATTGATCTTCCAAATATAACCAATTTATTGATAGTCTAGCCTTGAAATCTTTGGAGACCATAATTGCCTACTTTAATCGAGAGTGTTCTTAAGAAATTTCATTTGTAGGATGTAATTAACTATGGAGGCTTATTTCCATAGGGAACTAAAGAACCTGGCTTAAAATAAACCCTACTCTACTTTTCCATGTAAAGTAAGGGAAAGATCTCTAGTATATTCAAAGACTCATCATGCCTTAGGAGTCCTTATTAGGTAATTAGGTCCATTATAGAGTGGTGTTTCTATCTTTCGAGATTATACATCATACCTTAATGTCGTACTCGATCACTTCAATAAGTACTCCCTAAGATCTACGTGGTGTCCCATACATCCAAAAATAAACACCACAGATTTTTCTGGTGACTCTGATTGGGGAGGGTTCCTCTCACTATCTCTAGTAGACAATTATTGTCTCCAAGCATCGATAGTGGACTTATATTTTATATAAGCCCAAGACTAGCTTTCTTTCCATTTGCACTTAGCTTATTTCATCCTTAAGGAAAGCTATCCAATATCCTTTAGGTTTTAGAATCTCACTCAATGTAGGTCTTAGAACCTTTATTGGGTCCTCCAACACGTAAAAATAAATTAACTAAAGAAAATAAATAACCAAACATAAAATTTAGAACCTCTTACTTTGGTGCTTGGTGGCAAGGTTCATCCATGCTTAACAAAATTTCTATAAAAAAAGTAAAATAAAATAACTTTACAGAAGTATTTTCAAAATAAAAATCATATGAACCCTATTTAACATAATCCAATTTGTTAAATGGAGGTTCTTTCTTTAAAATCAAAATTAAACAAAGATAAAAAATCTTTTTCTCCAAAAATTTTCAAACCCCTTTCAAAATAAAAACTCTATTTAACATACCAAAATTTGTTAAGTGAGAGTTGAAGACCAAACAACAACAACAATAACAACAACAACAACAACAACAACAACAACAACAACAACAACAACAACAACAATAATAATAATAATAATAATAATAATAATAAAATATATCCTATATTTTTGAACCTACTGTCATATTAATATTTGAAAAGTAAGGTTCCAAAATTTTTTAAATCCTAGTTCTCGAACCTACAATCATATCAACATTTGACTAAGTGAGGTTCCAAAGAAATTCTCTTCAAAATCTCTCCAAATCAAAATTTAATTATTTGAACCCCCTTATCATATTCAAATTTGATGAGTGTGGGTCAAAATTCTTTAAATCTATAAACAATGTCTGAATCAAACTTGACATAGAGCTTGAAAATGACTTATGAAAATGCAATATTCACTATTATTGGTCATAAAGTTATAGTTAATAATAATAAAAAATTATGATGGTATTCAACTTAAAACGAAAATGTAAATTCTCACCAAAAAGGAGAAAGGTTATAGAGGTTCCTTTAGGGGAAAGGATGTAATTGACAAGAATTTTGAGTATGTCTTATCTATTTCAGATAAGTATGACTCAAATGAGTTAAATTCTAATTCCCAAAAGAAGATAACTCTTAAAATGACAATCATAATAATGATCATAATCCATAAAATAATAGTTCCGATGGACTTGATGTCTTTAATGATTCCAACTCGGGTAGAGATGCCCCCATTCTAAGCTTTCATGGTGTCACTATCGATAAAGAGTTAGAATCATCAGATTTTAAAGGTCTAATAGGATAAACTTTGGGCACCAAAAAGAGTAGGTGGACATTAATTCTACCTCTCTTTTAGAAGATATCACAAAAGGAAATTGTTGCAATGGCAGGGTCCTACCACTTTAATCGACACCATAGGAAGAAGCAAACTAGTTGTGGAAATAATAAAATTTTAAATCCTTCTTAAGATACACCTCACAATCCAGAATAAGGGCATCAAACTATTTTGAAGGTTAATCTTAAGGTCCTAAACTATCTTGAAAGGTTGCCCACTAAGCTAAATAATAAGTGCCCTCACCTTCTCTAAAGAGATAGAAAAATGTTCTATTGAATTCTTCCTTGCTCGGTTAGGCAACCTCCTCAAGTCATACTTAACACAGAATATCCTATGCAAAAAAAGCAAGCAATCTCCTCCAGAGAACACAATATAAATAAAAACTCAAACAAAAAAATAAAATAAAAAAAAATGGAAAAAAAAAGAGAAGAAAAAGAGAAAAAGTTAAGCACCAATAATTCCAAAAGGATGATTCGTGTATGATATGACTAGAAACTTAGTAGGTATGTGAGCTCATTGACTCCAATTCTACTATCTCATGATATTATTATAGGATTGGAAGTTAAGAGTTGCTCCTAACCTCTAGCAAAAAATGTATTATGAGATTTCAAATTTCCACTTCATATCTCTATCTTCAAGCTCAAAAGAGGATTCAACAGTTGTAAATAAACCTTCAAATGAAGTAATAAAAGCATCTTTTGCCTAGTCAACCTGCTTTGCTTAAATAAATTTGAAGACTTTCAAGTAGAGGATACACTCTCTGAAGTTGAGGAAAAAATTAGATCATTAACCAATATGTTTCAAGAAATTAATCTCATAACATAAAGAGAGTCTGTCCATCCTTCCAACATCCATATATGATAAGTCAGAAGGAAAATGCCAACGACTTGGTTAGGTTACTTTTTGTAGTTTAAAGACTGCTTTACTTAAGACCATAATAAAGTGCCAAATACATCTCCAAAGGTAACAGTATACAAACTCAAAATGGAACCTATTGCTATTTCTATTTTTCAAACTTTTGGTGCGAACATTTGCATCAAGAAGAGGATCAAAGTCTGAAGTTAACCTTATTGAAAAAGAAAGAAACTATCATGATTACCGACATTATTCCCAGTCAAAAGGAGGAACATTCAAATCCTCACATGCGTCAATTTTGATGATCTAAGTTAGGCATGTCTTGAAGATGAATTCACATTACCAATATCAAATTTAATAGTGGACATAGCCTCTTTACATGCAGTCTCCTCATTCAAGGATGGATCAAATGATGCCAGAGGATGAGAAGTTGTTTGCATTTATGATTTCCATCAGAATTTACCTGCTATAAGGTCATGCCTTTTAGCCTTTAAAATGCTGGTGCCACATACCAATGGGTCATGCCTCAAATCTTTGACGAAATCATTCATTACCAAGTCGAATGCTACGTCGATGATCTCGTGGTCAAAAGCAAAAAAAAAAAAAGGAAGACCATCTTTACAATCTGAGTTGTTATTTTCGACTAGTTATGACACTATGAATCCCCTAAAGTATATAATTAGGATGACTTTAGGGAAGTTTCTAGGGCTTGTAGTAAAACATCATGGGATAACAAAAAATTGATCAAAAAGATATTAAAGTGATATTAGAGATGCAACCTTCAAAAAAATGTGGGGAAGAAGAAGAAAAAGAAAAGAAGAGAAATTGAAAAGGTTGAACATCTTGCAAATAAAAATAAAAAATAAAAGAAAAAAAAGGAGAGAGACCTCAATTAACATTGAATATAGATGGTTTAAACTCTTTCAAAGTTAACCTATCTCAAAACTCTCTAAATCAAGATTTTTCTTCTAATCATTAAAAGGCCTACTTTGGTGTTTCGAAGAATGGAAAGTAATTTAAACCACTATGATAGGAGAGTGCTTTGTATTTCTAGTCAACAAACACTACCTCAAAAGCCATTACACTCAAAATCAAAATTCAAATTTGGAGAATAATTCAAGTAATTGGAATGAGAAATATCTTTCATTCAAATTCAAATTAGAGCATAATTTTGAGAAGCCTTGGTGAATTTATTTCAGTAAGGATGATCAATTACTTTGACTGGGTCCTAAGGATTTTGGACGAACACTACTCTTAGTTGTTCTTGTTCCATTTGCTCACACCTAAAAAAATTCAAAAAAAAATTCAATCTACAATCACCCTTCAAAATCCCTCATCAATGTAAACATTCCTTCTAACTTACATCAAAAACTTAATATTTATATCCAGTGCTATTATGATAGGTGTAAGAGAACCCAAGAGGCATCCTATTTTGACTAGTACAACTAAGTTAGGTGTAAGAGAACCCAAGCGGCATCCTTCCTTAGTGGAGTCACAACTGCCCTTTGTGATATCATTTCATCCATCCTTCATGTGTTTAGGTATGTGTACGAGAAGCCAAGTGGCATCCTATCCTTCATCAATACAACACAAACAAAAACTTCACATAGAACACAAATAAATACACATCTTTTATCTCGGGCTACTTTGATGTGGGATAACACCCCCTGTGGCACTCACTCATTAGCTGCTCTAGGTCAGGCTGACATGTTACCCTGCTAGTGCGTCACCCAGTGATCCCTCATTCAGGAAGATGTAAGTCTACTATGATTTCTTTATTGATTTGACGCTACACACTGATGAGCGCCTTGTCAGCATGGTAGGCCTTACTACGTGGTCGGTAAGCTACCATCATGTTGGCTCCATTTAAGAGGATGTAAGTCTGTTACACCTTCTTCTTAAACCAACCATCATGAACTAACTTGATTGAGTATATTTGAGGATTAGGGTAAATCCCCAGCTCCTTTTCTCTTGACTACTTCAAGTCTGGGTCTAGTCTTTCTTTGTGAATCCCTACTTAGTAGTCGCCCTTAGGTCGGGTTGATCTATTGTGCCATCAATTGGTCACCTCAGTGGTTGATCCCTGCTTTGGAAGATGTAAGTCTACTACGCTTTCTTCTTAAGTACAGCTGTTGCACACTGACGACCAGCCCTAGACACCACTCATGATAGATCTAAGTCTGCTATGCCTTCTCCTTGAGTTGGCCACCGAATACCTATATGCTTTCTTATTTACAGGTCCATGATAATGCCCCTAGTGGCACCTCCCCTATGGGCACTTTATTTGGATCACATTCTTTGTGACCCCATTTAGAAACTACCTAGGCTACTCTTGGATTGGACAATCCCCCTTTCCTAGTAACCACCCCTGTGTTTAGAGATTCTATTCTGCAAATGCACAGATTCTCCTTTGGTCCAGTGAATCTGAGATAGGTCAAGGCCGACATAGCCCCTTTTAGTGTGGTCCCTCACACACCAATAGGATCCATGATAAACAAACAAAAAAAATATATATTCAGGATTAAGAAATAACTCCCCACACCTTTCCCAAGTAGGCATCTATTTTTTAGGATAGTGTCAGCAAAACTCCCTATAGGAATCATTTGACTATTTTTGAGTTGAGATAAGTCCCCAGTGACACTCTCTCAGTAGTTGCCCTTAGGCCAGGTTTGACTTGTTGTGCCACCAACAGGTCACCCCGATGATCATCCTTGCTTTGAAAGATGTAAGTCTGCTACACATTCTTTCTAGCATGATCGTTGCACACTGATGGGCAGCCTTAGGTCGGGTTCGATTTATTGTGCTACCACCAAGTCACCCTAGCGACTGTTCTTTGCTCATGAAGATGTAAGTCTGATATGCTTTCTCCCTAGCATAGCCGTTGCACATTGAAAGGCACCCCTTAGGTTGGATAGTCCTACCCTTCGGTCGGTAGACTACCCCTTTGGATCAAAGAACTGAGATAGCCTAGTCGACATAGCCCTTTCTTAGTGTAGTCCATCGCACATTGATAGAGTCCATCAAATTAAAATTAAATTTATCTTGACTACTCTTGAGCTGACATAAGTCCCCAGTGGCATTCACTCAGTAGTCGCATTATATTAGGTTTGACTTATCAACAGGTCACCCTAGCGGTTGTTCCTTGCTTTGAAAGATGTAAGTCTCATCGCACTTTCTTGCTGCGTAATAATCGAAAGACAACCCTTAGGTTAGATAGCCTTACCTTATTGCCGGTAGATTACCCCTTTATATTTGTAAACCTAAATAGGCCAAAGTCTCCATGGATCCTTCTTAGTGGATCCATCACACACCGATAGGGTCCATCAAATCAAAATAAATTATATTAATCATCTAGACTACTCTTAAGTTGAGGTAAGATCCCTAGCGACACTCACTCAGTAGTTGCCCTAGGTCATGTTTGACTTGTTGTGCTACCAATGGGTCACCCCTGTGGTTGTTCCTTGCTTTGGAAGATGTAAGTATGCTACACTTTCTTTCTAGCACTACCATTGCATGCCGAAAGACAACCCTTAGGTTGGATAGCCCTACCTTATGGCAGGTAGATTCTCCCTTTGGATTTGTAAATCTAAGATAGGCCAAAGCCCCCGTTGCTCCTTCTTAGTGGATCCATCACACACCGATAGGGTCCATTAAATCAAAATAAATCATATTAATCATCTAGACTACTCTTGAGTTGAGGTAAGATCCCTAGCGGTGCTCACTCAGTAGTCGCCCTAGGTCAGTTTCAACTTATTGTGCTACTAATGGGTCACCCCAACGGTTGTTCCTCGCTTTGAAAGATGTAAGTCTACTATGCTTTCTTTCTAGCACAACCATTGCATACCGAAAGACAACCCATAGGTTGGATATCCCTACCTTATGGCGGATAGACTACCCCTTTGGATTTGTAAATCTAAAATATGCCAATGCCCTCATGCTCCTTCTTAGTGGATCCATCACACATCAACTAGATCCATAAATCAAATCAAAATTAAAATCACACAAATTCATTCAAGCTCATAACCCTAATGGATAGGCCCTCAGATAAATCAAATTCAGAACCAATCTCCCCATTGGAGCTAAATCACATTTCTCTCTGGAGCCCTAAATTAAAACAAATCCAAACCAAATTAATCTACCTGGAGCCAAATCAGCAAATCTAAATCAAACAAATTCAACTAGGCTTATATCCCCAATAGATATGACTTTAATTCGAACATCAAATCAATTAAATTAATCTCCCTCTGTGGAACTAAACTAAAACAAATTCATAAAACAAATCCAGTCTTGATCCCTAGTGGATTAAAGCTCAAATCCCCAGTAGATATGCCCCAAATTAAATCAACAAAACAAATTAAACAAAGTTAAACTAGTATCCCCCTCTAACAAATTAAATCAAATAAATTCAAATAAATTAAATCAAATCTTGATCCCCAGCTAATCTTATTCCTAAGCAAATCAAATAACTTCAATCAAATCTCATATCCCCAGTGGATTTCCCTTACTTTTATGCCCTTGGCATAAATCTATCTCAAATCAAATCCAATTCATATGCGATTCCCCGACGGATCTCTCTTCATGTCCCTTACATAAAAACTTATTCATACCCAAATCTTCTTGGCTCTCTTATACCCTTGGTATAAGATGAGTTGCATTGCACTAAGATCATGATTTTATCTAACTCTTGGTTTAGAAGTAGATGGTCTCCATTAGCGCTTGCATTCCATTGGACATTATTGATCATCTCGATTAATGCCAATACGTGTAGTGTGCCTTATCAGTTACACCACACCTATTGGGGGTCCTTTTGTTGACCTTGCTTTTGGAGTGAGGGTTCAATCTTCCCATCATAGATCTATGAGTCTTCTAGACACTAAGAACTCTTTAGTCATAGGATAGTTCTAGCTACTAAGTGAACACTTAACCTAAACCTAGAGGCTTTAAGAGGGTTTGCCATAGGATTAGGCTAAGCCTTAGGACACAAAGTGGCTCACCCACCCTATAGCCTAAGCAAGCTCATGCCTACCTCCTTAGCCAAAACCCAGAATAAACCCAAATTTAATGAAACTCAATAGAAATCTAAATCAAACATATTTGAATTGAAATCTAAATTCAATTGAGCTTGGGCTCAAATAATTTGATTGATTAACTCAATTAACCCATTTAAGCTCAAAATCACTTAAGTTCAAATAAAATTAAATTAAATCAAAAGCATAGAATCAATGCATAAACATAAATAAACTCAAAAATAAATTCAAATGAGGTTCAAAATGGCAAGTAGATCATTTGACCTAGGATTGACCCATGTGGGCCCCATTAAGTCAAAAGTCAATAGATCAAAAAAGTGTCTAAATTAAATCACTTCAAAAACTCAAAATCATTAGATGGACATGCTTAAACCTAAAACTAAAAATTTAAATCAAATAAGATCTCAAACGGATTAATTGGATCATTTAACCCATTAAGCCCAATTTGGATTAAAATAGATTCAAATCAAAATTAACATCAAATGGAACCTTACTCTAAATCATAATGATCACTTAATCAAACATGATTAGAGCATAAATACATCTTGGTCGACCCAAACAAAAAATTTAACTCAATTGAACCCAATTTGACCCAAAATGGGTCAAATCCAAATCCAAGCCAAATTAAATCCAAATAATTGATTAAGAACATTCCAAATAATTCATAAAATATAATTGAAACATAATCTAAACATAGAATGATAAATTGAATCATATAAATTATCTTATCTAATTTTGGTCAAAGTTGGTCAAACCTTGGTCAAACTTAGATCAAATTCAAAATTAATCCAAATTGAACAAAATTAATCAATCAAAACCATCATGAATGATCAATTAAATATAATTAAAGCAAATCCAAAGCTAATGAGTCAAACCAAGTTGATTGAACCCAACCCAACTCATTTGGGTCAACATGAGTTGACCCAATCCCAAATTGACCCTAAATTGGATAAAACACTCAAATCATTATGTAAAAAAGTTGAATTTAAACCTCTATGGCTGGGTGAAATCAAGAGAGGGAGAGATAGAGAGAGAGAGAAAGAGAGAGGAAGAGAGAGAAAGAGAGGAAAAATACACAATCTTGCAAAATCTCTCATCCACTTCTTTTGCATTCAATGGCACTGACCTCACAGCTGAAAAGAGGACTTTGGGGAGCTAAATCCAAAGTCCCTAATCAGCCATCACCACCCAACCATCTCCTCATCATCTTTAATGGTGATTTTCGGCCACCATTAAGGGATGGAGAAAAGAGGCATAAAATACATCTGATTTTGGCATTAGAGAGCTCCTAGAAACTCCATCAAGCAAGAGCAACCCTCTCCCCACTTCCCTCCGATAAAAAATCATTAAATTCGAGTGGATTCCAGTGAAGTGCGGTGGAGGTAGTGATTACAATGATCCAAAGCAAGGCAAGAGTCTAGATTCATTCTAAAGCTTCATCTCACATCTAGGAGTGTATTTGAATCGTCTCTACCACTAGAAATCATCCTTCGGTGAGGTAATTTTCAAATATCATAGTGGCTATAGGATTATTTATTTATGATAATATTTGCTCGATCTTAAGAATTTCCCTTAGATATCCCTCACATCTTTCATTTTGAACAATCCCAATGAAAAAATAGATGTTTTTCAATGAGGATCGATGCACAATTGTTCCCGATAGGACCCCATTTCGTCAGTTTCGTGATTTCTATCGGTTCGACACTGTTCATCGCATCACTATCGTCCGTCGAGAAGCGATGGCAAGATCCGTCGATCTCCCATTCGTGGAAATGGACTAAGATTAGTGCCGATCATGTGATTTTAGCTGTTAAGATCGCGTTCAATTGACCATCCGGACCTACGACGGATGGTGATCTAATCCGCATCATTTCTCGCTTCAAAGTCCACGCGACACCGCGCACCAATTCGCCGTGCGTAACCGCCGGTCCAATCACGTGATGTCGCGTGGCACCGCATGGCTTAGTTAATGTCGTGTGGTGCTGACTAGGTTAAGTGAGAAAATCAGCAATTTCTCATTTCAAAAATTAAGTAAATTGCTTGAAAATTCAAAAATTCATGAAAACTAAACTACTCAATGAAAATTGTAAATAAGGGCTCATTGGATTCATCTTTCGAGAGGAATCCAATGAGACTAAAATCCCCATTTTCTATTGGGTATTTTGAGCTTAATTTAGGTTTTAGTCAAAATTAAATTTCATTAATTAAACCAAAAAATATACATCAGATTGATCTGACATTTTTAGGGATTGAAATTAAAGATAAAACACACCTATCATAAAAATTTCATGTCATAAAGACTTCTAGATTAGGAGATATTAAATTTTGAAGTTTAGACTCTCTATTTTAATAAAATAATCAAATAAAAATTCAGAAAATCATAAAAATCTTCAAAATAACTTAAATCACTTCATTTAACTTCTAAGATCCTTGGGAAAATAATATGATCTTCTAAAGTTTAATAAACTTAAAATAAATACTTAAGATTAAGATAAAATTAATTAAATAAATTAATTAAAATGAAATTCTTAATAATCTAAATATTAAATCAATATCATAAATAAAATAACACTTAAGAAATCATTAATCAAACTTGAAATTAGAAACATATCACATAATCTTCAAATGAAATTAAATTAAACATAACTAATCCTAATTAAGTTAATAAAACTCAATTAAATGATTAAATTTCAAACTAAACTCAAAAAATTAAATAAACCATTGAAACATTGATATAAATCAAACCTACCCTAAGCATTGAATCTTAATCACATGAAACCACTTAATAAATTAAAATAAATTGAACATTAATTAATCATTAAATAAACTAAAAAAATCAAATTGATTAACAATCTAATTCATCTTAGCTAATGACTTAATATTAATCAAATTAGACTAAATAAAATTAAGCCAAACTTAATCAAGTTAATATACTAAATCAAACCTAATTCAATCCATTAGGAATAAGATAACTAATTAACCATTAAATGCATGAACCTAATAACTAAATTAAAGATAAATTCATAATTAAAGTATTAAATGAAATTAAATAAATACAATAAATGAATGAAATCAAATAAATCTCTAATCATAAATAATCAAACTTAATTGAAATAAAAATAATTAATTATTTCACTTAATCTGATCAAACATCAATAATAATAATAATAATAATAATAATAATAATAATAATAATAATAATAATAATAATAATAATAATCCATTAATCAAATCAAATTCAAGTAAAATACTTAATTAAATCTATTAAATCAAATCTCTCAAATATGGGCAATTAAATCATTAATTTCTAATTAAATAAATCTTTGATTAATCTGATAATTTAAAATTGAATTATCCTTAATCAAATCTAATTAATTAAACATCTAATTAATGCAAACTTAATGAACTAATCCATCATCTTAATGAACCAAATTGATTTAAGTAAATCACATTAAAACTAATTCTTAAATCAAACTCAAATCAAATACTTAATTAATCTACTAATTAATTTAATCACACCTCTTAAAATAAGTTAATTAAGTTAATTAAATTAATCATATTAAACCTAAGTTTAATTAAACATGAATTCAAAATTAATTAAACTGCAATTAAATGCCAATTAAATCTTATACTAAACCTAAATCATTAAGTTATTAATTACATCATTAACTTATACAAACATGAAATCAAATTAAAAATTAAATAAATCTCGAATTAATCTAATAATTAATTTAATCACACTTCTTAATTAAACTAATTAATAAACCTAATCAAATCAAATTAAATCAAATTAAGAAAGACTCACATCAATTTAAAACATAATCAAATTAAATCTAATTCAACCTACTTAAATAAGATAATTTAATCAACTATTAAATGTATGAATCTAATCATTAAATCCAAACATAAAATCAAATACAAACTAAACTCTAATAAACATGATAAATGAATGAGGTTAAAATAAAATCCTAATCATAAATAATCAAACTCAACTAAAATCAAAACAAACTTTCAACTCATTTAATCCAATTGAACTATAAATGAATGAACCATAATCAAATTAAATAAACATGAAATTAAAACTAAACTCTAAAGTCATCAAACCATATCCAAATTCTAATCAATATAAAAAATAAGCTAAACCATTAATTAAAATTCAAATAAAAGATCCTATTGAAGTTTAATCAAAGCATAACTTAATTGGAATGCATTCACTAATCTAAATCAAACTAAAATGAAATAATACAAATCAATGAATTTAAATAACATCAAAATGACATCAATTATATGAAATTAAAATCTTAAATTAAAATCCAATTGGAAATGAAATTAGTTATTAAATTAAAGGATATTGAATTATCAAAATTTAATTAAATTGAAATATTTAATCCAACATTAATCAACTAAAATATATGAAGATGAAACAAACTCAAATTTTAAAATAAATCAAATCAAACAAACATTAATCAAATCGAATCAATCACATAAATTCAAATGGGCTAATTAAGATACTTAAGGACCATAGTTAGACTCTTTAAGAATTAGGATGTAGAATAGGATGAGTTCTATCCAAAAATGGAATTCATCCTACTCTTCATTCTTGAAAATCTAAATATCACTTTAACCAAATAGAAGTGAAATAAAAATGAAAAATAAATCATTAAATCATTTGAATTGAAATCACCCAAAGGTAAAATTTAAATAAATTCAAACTCTAAATTGAAACTTAAACTAAAGAAGTCTACTAAAGTCTTGCCACACTGGCCCTCTTTTCACACACTGGAATACTAGGTCATCGACCTTAGAATTTGGTTAGGTCGATGTGTTGACTGTATGGTTGATGTTGTGTTTTATTTTGTGATGTAATGTTTTATACTGAATGCTAGGAATGTGGATCGTAGAATGGATGTTAGGCAGTTGATTGTCTAACATTATTTTGTGTAGAAGATTGTGTTTAAAAGGGTTATTATAAAAATAAAATATAAATTCTTTGCTTGCAGGTTACTTATGCCCCTAAGCATAATCCAAGTTAGGACAGGTGGGCTTGGTTACCCATGTGTAGGATACTAAGTCCAAATTATGATATAACTGCTTTGGAATTGAATGTATGTTTAGGTAACCTTTATTTTGGTGTGTAGTTAGATTTACTTTTTCATATAAAATATAATTTTGTAATAGGAATTAGGATTAGTGCTATAGGGGATTAGGATGAGTAGTGGCTAAGGCTTAGTCCCTAGGGTGCCTTGTAATGCCTTTGGAGCAAATCAAATCAAAAGGAAGAAAAGGAGGAACATGAAGAAATGAAGAAAAGAAGACCCCCGCCCCACCGCCCCCCCATAGCATGTATTATTTTGTAATCTGGTTGTATAAGGGTAGAGCTCAACTATCCATCTTTTTTCTTATAAGGACGTATGGCGAAACCCGACCGCACTAGTATTTTATTCTTTTACTTTATTTATACATGTTTGATTGATGTTGTGTTTAGATTGCACATTAGAACAATATGCTTTTCATAGTTTCTTAATGTTTGATGTGTGAATATGTGTCCTGGATGTGGTAGGCTCTTAGGATAAAATTAATTTTTTCACCCCAACAAATCACTCATAATTAAATTTTAATCAATTCACAACCCATCATAAAGCCTAAGCTATAAAAAAGATAATTAAAAGATTTAGTAACCCTTTAGCTATATGATTATATGACTCACATCATGCATATTATATTCCTTCTACCTTAAATATGAGGGATCCCCATTCTTGCATGATACGAGAATGCTTGACCTGTGAGGGCATCCCTTGTGGTGGAGAACATCCTCTTCTTGTTGATTTAGCTAATAACATGATTTCATCATGCATTTTGCCATAAAAATCCCAAGCCTTTGTCCAAATGAATATGTCAAAATGAAATAAAAATTGAAAAGATTTTATATTAGATTAAGTAATTATTAATACCACTCATGCTCTTGTCTCTTAGGGAGTAGGTTTAAGATCTTTAGTTTCTTTCTAAATTAATAATAAAGTAATTATCATACAATTTCATATGACTGTACCACATAGATTTAAAGCGTAAGAGGTGTTAGTTGGCAGCCACTGAAGTAAGTCCAAATGACGGTTTATCCTCTCTTATGGAGTTAAACCTTATGCCCACTTTTCCTTAGATTTAGGTTGTGATTTAGCTTATGTTAAAGCTCCATAGATTTAGGATCTAAGGTAGCTGTTTCCTTTGGGCTACAAGCATAAATTCTCACCTCTTATGCATTTTTATAATCTTGTGTTGTTGGATTATAAGCCCTAGCAATCTAATAAAATTTTAACTCGAATAAATAAATCTCTTCAATTTCAAATATATAAAGCCCAACTATAAGGTAGATTGTAATGCTCATTAGGTTTCCTAGTATCATGAGCATTCCCTACTTATTCCTATTGGCTTCCAAAAATAGGTCTTCTTCTTGAACTTTCCTAATTGATCTTTCAAATATAACCAATTTATTGATAGTCTAGCATTGAAATCTTTAGAGACCATAATTGCCTACTTTAATCAAGTGTGTTATTAGAAAATTTTATTTTTTAGGATGTAATTAACTATGGATGTTTGCCTCCATAGGAAACTAAAGAATCCAGCTTAAAATAAACCCTATTCTACTTTTTCATGTCAAGTAAGGGAAGATCTCTAGTATATTCAAAGACCTATTATGCCTTAAGAGTCTTTATTAGGTGATTAGGTCAATTGTAGGGTGATGTTTCTATCTTTCGAGATAGTACATCATACCTTAATATCGTATCCGATCACTTCAGTAAGTACCCACTAATATCTGCATGGTTTCCCATACATCCAAAAAGAAACACCACAATTGAGCAAACTGCACAAGAGGCAGTGAATGTTGGTGTTCTCAACAATCAGAGAGGAGGCAAATGGGCATACTCACCTTGGAGCTTTGTCTCACATCAAATAATGATTTTGGATCGATTTGACCAGCTCAAGTGATGTAATATCTTTGATCTATAGTAGACCATTAAATTTTTCATATTTTTTGAAGTGGGATTACAAGAAATTAAGAAATATCCATATATTCCCTTGCATTTTTATTTTTTCAACCCCTTGATGAGAATCCAAGAGTTTTTTTTGGTAACAATTGTCAGGAAATAGTGGATTTGGGGTGGTTTTGGGAAGATCCCATCTGCCCTTAGAAATCCTCCCATCCCGGTCTGCCTATTTTGAGGGAGAAGGTTCGACAGCCGTCCAATGGATGGCTGTGATTAAAACCCCTTAAAGATTTAATTTGGCCCCTTAGATCCACAAGTTCGATTTGAATCGTCCGACCGTAGCTAAACGAAACCAATTTTCTGTTCAAAATGCGGCATCAAACACTTCTACCCAATCCAGCTTTGACACATGATATGTGGAGCATAGTCAACGCTAAGTAGGTTAAATAAAAAAATATTGATTTTCTAGATTTTAAAAAATACTTAAAATTACCTAAAACTTCAAAAAATTATAAAAAATAAAATACTCATTAAAAAATTATAAATAAGGACTTCTTGGATTCACCTTTTCGAGAGAATCTAATAAATCTAAAATCTCTAATTTTTATTAGGTATTTTGGGCTTAATATTTGTTTAAATGAAAATCAAAATTTTTTAATTAATCTTAAAATAATAATCAAATTAATTTGAAATTTTTTAGAAAATTAAATTTAGGTTAAAGCACACCTACCATGAAAAGCTCAAGCCAAGATGATGAATGAATTAAAAGTTATCAAATTTCATGAAATGATTAATTTAAAAGTCAAGAAAATTATATAAAAAATGATGATCAAAATAATCTAAACCATTTTATTTAGCTTCTGAACACTTAATAAAAATATTCAAACTTTCTAAATCACATTAGGCCACAAAATCATCTAAATAAAACTTAAAATATATTAAAAAATCACAACTAATAAAAAAAAGAAAAAAAGAGGGGAATTTATTTTAAATAGAATGTTAAACTTAAATAAAAAATTTGATCAATATGTTTGAAATTATTAAATAAAAAATATAATTAAAACATTTGAAGTGAATTGTTAGTATATTTACATTTAACTAAAATACAAAGTCATAAGATTCAAATATTAATTGCTTAATAAAATAAAATAAAATTAAATTAAGTATTGGAGCTTAATTAGAAAAATTAAACCAAGTAGCAATCAGATTATAAATTAATTAATGATTGAACCTTAATCAAGTCAAACACTCAACCACATTAAAAACTAATGAACTTAATCAAACACTAATTAAGTAAGCCTAATATTCAATCATATTTAATAAGATTATCTAAATAAATAAACTGATCAATAATAAAATTTGAATCTTGTAAATTAAATTGACTATGAAATCAGTCATGCAACATAATTAACATAATTAACCAAGTTTTAAATAAACTAAGAATTCAATCAAGGATATTTAATAATCATTTACAAAATTTAAATATATAGCTAAGGTAACTTAATTGAGTGTTAATCAATCATTAAATCTTATTTAAATTGAACATCTAAATTAAATAAACAATAAAATAAATTGATCATTTAAATCAAATAAACAAACAAAACACAATTTGAACCTTAACAAATTATTCACTTAATCAAATAAAATAAAATTAAAGTATATTATAAATCAATTAAATTAATATATAACTAGGTTAAATTATTTGAATGAATTAAACTAAAGATTGACGAACTTTTAGTTATGTAATCAAACTGAACAAGGAATTGTTAGTTAGCGACAGTTTTCTAATTATAATTATGTATTTATTAGGTGAAATTTTAATAAAATAAACATAATCAATTGGAAATAACATATTGGATGAATAATATGAAATAATAAAAAATAATAAATAAATCTTAACCTTAAGACACTTAACCAAATAACAAATTAAAAAGTACAAAAATATTCTTTAATTAGTTTAAGCATACAAGTTGAATGATCAAAATTCCTTAAAATCTAAATTTGTAAAACTCAAAATTAAACCAATCTATATAAATAATGAAAATTTTATAAACCTTTGAATCAAACTCAATGAAAAGAATTAAAATTTAACAAAAAAATTATGAAACTAGTTAGATCAAAACCTAATAATGATCAATAAATTAAATAAATAAATAAAAATTAAATAAAAATAAATAATATATATATATATATATATATATATATATATATATATATACATATAATCTTAATCTAATAAAAAGTGTACAATCATGAAATTCAAATAATAAATAAACTAAAAATAATCAAAATGAGTCAATATCAATCAAACTTAAAAAATTTGGTAAGTCCCTAAAATGAAACCTAAGTAAATGAATTACATGAGATGAATGATTGGATTATAAATAAAAATGAACAATCGATTAAATCATTTATAATATGAACATGTAGCTAACTTAGAATTTTAGGATGGTCTAGATTAGGTTTGACACTATAATTATTTCATCTCTATAGGCTTCTTGGGTTAGGAATTGTGTTCAAATAATATTGAAACAAAACATTAACCATAAGAAATCTAATTAAATAACAAATTACAAAAATATCTCTTTCAAATCAATATTAAGACTAACAATTAATCAATTAAACCAATTGAACTTAACTAAGACATAAAACTATGTCACTCAAATAATATCATCATAAATCATTTAACTTCATGAATTTGATGAATCTCAAATCAAAATTAATAAAATAGTAAATATGAAATAAATGTTGATTAAAAAATTTAAATGAATTAAGCCTTAAATAATTGATTGGCCATGTCAACCATAAAAAATATAATAATAATAATAATATAAATTAACTAAAATTTAAATCTAAAAAAATTAAATAAATAAATTAAACAAAAATAAAAGATTAGTTGAACTAAATTAAACAATCATCAAGCAATAGTAATCAACATTTCAAATTATTAACCTTAGCAAATGATCAAACTCTTAATTGGAATTTAAATAAAAGATTACATTAAGCTTCAATCAAATCATAAGTCAATTAAATCAAAACATATTGATCAATTCAAACTAGACTCAAATGAAAGGATAACATCATTAAATTTAAGCTACATTGAAATGATTTAATACAAATCATATGAAATTAAATCTTCAAAGTGATACTTGAAAAAAGGAATTGAATATTAATTTAATAAAAAAATTAAACATTAATCAAATTGTTATAATTGAATTAAACTAAACTAAAAGCCAACAAATGTATAATCAATATTAATGATCAAAACCACAAAGTTAAATAACTCTAACAAACTTAATCTTCAATTAAATCAAATAATAACAAAATTAAATTTAACTAAATCATTCAAATAAATTCAAACTAATTAATTAAGATACTTAGGTTTTTTGAGACCTAAAGAATAAATTTTCATCTCATGGTGAGGATTTTATTCTATTAGGATTAGGATGTTGAATAAAATGAGTTATGCCTAAAAGAGAATTTATTTTATTCTTCATTCTTTAAAATCTAAATTTAACTTTGACATAAAATAAACCTAAAATTTGAAATAAACTTAAAATTAATTATTAAATCATTTAAATCGAAACCATCCAATGATAAAATTAAATAAATTCCAATTTTAAATTGAAGCTAGAACCTAAAAGGCCTAGTGCAATCATACTACACAAACCCCTCTTTCACACACTAGAATATTAGATCACCAAGAATTAGGTTGATGTGTTGATTATGATGTGATGGTTTTTCTTATTTTGTGGTGTATGCTTTTAGATAAGATGACTAGGATTATTTGCTCATTAATTTGGATGTTATGGTGTTCATTTTAGATTAATATTACTTTTGTAGGGGTTGTGCTTAAATGGAAAATAAAATAAATGTTGCTTGTTGGTACTACTTAAGTCCCTAAGCATATCCGATAGTACAAGTGAGCTTGGCAATCACTAATGCTAAGCTTGTATGTTTGAAATATAAATTGCTGTTGTTTGTTCTTTCTAACGTTTGTATGGTTTAGGATTTTATTTTAAAAATTTTAAGTGTAATTTGAGCCTAAAATTATGTTAAGATCTATGGGGTTTAGGATTAAAAAAGGAGCTGATCATACCTATTTGATGGTCATTGGTGGAGTTTAAGGAGATCCGTAAAGAAGGTGATGATCTTGAAGTTATTGAAGACCCATAGATTAAGCTTTAGTTCTAACCTGGGCTATATAAGGGCAAAGCTCGCTTTTTTTCTTTTTTCTGGGATGTATAATTTTGTCCCACACCGGTGTGGTGTTCAAAATGTGATGAGGACAACATCATCTTATAGGGTTTTATTGAAATTATTAAGTATGACATCAAGGAATGATTTACTACCTCAAGAGATAGAGATATCACCCTACAATGAACTTAATCATTTAATAAGGACTCCTAAGACTGATGGATCAACATATACCAAAGACTTTCCCCTAATTCACATGGATGAGATAAAGCATGGTTTATTTTAAGCCTAGTTCTTAAGTTTGGTTTAAGGGCAAACCCCATTGTTAATTACATCTTATGAGGTATGAATCTCCTAAGAATACTCTCAATTAAAGTGAATGACTAACATCTTAATGGATTTCAAAGCTTGGTATCAAATGTTTGGTAAATTTGAAAACTAAGTTGGAAGAGTTCCAATGAGAGGAGTTCTTAATGGATTCCCAGGGATAATGAGTATGAAGCATCCATGATACTAAAAAACCTAGTGAATGCTTTAATCTATCATATAGAGAGGTTTTATACTTTTGAAGGAGAAAAATTATATTTATTTAAGTTAAAATTTTATTAGAAAGCTAAGACTTATATTTCAACAACACAAGATCGTAGAAATTCCTAAGAGGTGAGGACTTATGCTCATAGCAAAGAAGAAACAAGTAGCATCTGGGCCTAGATCTAAAATGCTCTAAATTAAGCTAAGAGCTTGACCTAAATCTACTCAAAGAAAGTTGGATAAGTTCTAGCTTGAGAGCTAAATGCTCTAAATTTAGCAAAGAAGAAACAGTTTGAGAGCTAGTCGCCCATTTAGTGGTAGACTAGTTTCAATTCCAGAGCTAGTTGCCCACTTAGTGGGCGACTATCTCTGGGCATCAAATCAGGCCGATCGACCAATCAACCCCATTCATGAGCCGACCCTGTTTCCTCTTTCTACGAGCCAACCCTGGCTTCTCCCTTTTGTGAGCATGTGAGCACCCTCTTTTTTGACCATCTCCCCACCTTCTGACAGCCGCTGATCTTGCTCCAACCACCAGCATTGCTCCACTCGTCGTATATTTCCAAATAGCCGATGCTTTGTTGCTCGACAAACATCCGAATACATTTTCCTTGCCTGACAGTCGCATCCACTACATTCAACGCCTTTCCTCTCCATCTAACAGCCCTTGGCAACATTGGCTTCCAACGATGATTTTGGTGGCTCCGTTCCTTTTAGGAAAGTTTTCAACGGCAGATTATGTAGTTCTTAGCACACGTTGCCACTGTTCTTCATAAATACACTGTAAATCTCTAATTTTTCTTATTTATAATTAATTAGATTGTGTGTATTAGGAAAATTTGGTTTAGGATTTTAGTTTAGGGCTTAGAGTTGTGGTTAAGGGATTTGGTTTATAATTTTGTGTGATAATATAGTCTATAAAGTGTGAACATTTAATATATGTTGGGTCTATTGTTGAAAATGATTGTGAAATACTTTCGGATAATATTAGTAGAATTCGAGTCATTGTAGTTGGCCTAAAAGATTAGAGCTAGTGACCTTTAGAGCAAGTCACCTTAGATGATTTGTTTTCATAACGTGTCAATTGATTTAAATATCATTTTATTTATGTAGTCTATACTACATATAAATTTGGAAGTGTGACATTTTTCTAAATTTAGGTAATACTGATATGATTGGTTATATTTTAGTTATTTGAAAAATGATTAGAGAGTTTATTTCATTGATCCTATTCTATGGAGGTGAGCTAAGTGTCGATGAGTAGTTCATTCGAAGTTATGTGGGTAGTCGAAATCGTCTAGTTAAGGTTCTGCAGCATAGCACCTTATTGAAATTAAAATACAAAATTATGAGATCCTTGCACATTGATTCAGAGCATCACACAGTCAGTCTTACATGTTGTTATCCGGTGGATAATGAATTTATAGCATCTGCTATTTCTGATGATGAAGTTTGTGACGCTATACTGGACAAAGCTTCTCGTTAGATATTAGTGTTCTATGTGGAAGTCAAAGATGTTAATGTTGCATCCACATCAGTTGATCCATTGTTAATGTCAGCAGATATACCATCGACACATATACAGGATTTCATCGCACCTGCTCCTCTAATGACATAGAGTAGCTTTGAAGAATTGATTCCGAGGTAATACTTTATTTATCTTTCCTTGCTTATGTTGTTAATTTTTAATAGCAATGTGTCATGGTACTTATGAGTGTCATGGAAGCGGCGATGTTATTTATCGAAGGAACTATATGTGCCTCGAGTGCTATGTGATAATTACATAAAGGGCTCAAGCAGTAATTCTGAGCAGGATATCAGTGATGATGATTATTTACCTAGGTTAGAAGCTATGGTTGATAATGTAGCCAGTCAGGATCTATTAAAGAGGCATTCATTCAGGAATATTGATAGTGAATGCTAAATATTGTCTAAAAATTAGTATGTCGAGATATGTCAAACCACAAGAGAGTGGGGCAATGATATTTACTTTGATGGTCTATTTGATAAAAATATCCTAACAGATGATGTTGAAATCCCATGTGATCTTGTAATATGTTTCATAAGTAAAAAAGAGTCTTCAGTTTGCTGTTATTGGATGATATATAGTTAATAATATTCAATTCTAAACAATTATCCCAAACCAAAAGAACTATACTGTAATATGTGTACATCACGATAGTTCTAACGGAGCATGTAATTGCCATCTACATTGTAGCAATAGTAGATGTCTAAGGGGTGCCTGGAGAATGTCCAGAGTTAGGGATCACCACAGATGTATCAATGCAGTTACTACTGGTGGTCATCGGCAGCGCAATTCTAAATTCATAGCTTATTTCATTATACAAGTAATCAGGCATCAAATTGATCTAAAACCTAGGGAGATTATATTTATAATGGAATCAAAGTTTAATGTAAAAGTTTCCTTCATGAAGGCCTGGGATGTTAGGCATAAGGAAATAAAAGCAAATTTTGGTTGTTGGGAAGAGTCTTATAGGACTCTCAGCCTTTTCATGGAAGTAGTTTGTACTAGTTTACCTGGTACAGTATGCAGATTATAGTCTAGCAGTACACAGTGATTCTAGAGACTTTTCTAGGCATTTAGTCCTTCAATTTTTGGCTGGTGCAGTTGCCACCCTATCCTCAGTTTAGGTGGTACACTTTTGTTGGGCAAATATTATGGTACATTACTTACTGTTGTTGAAATAGATGGAAATAATGGGTTGTTTTCTCTTGCCTTTGCTATAGTTGAGTTTGAGTTGACTGATTCTTGGCTATGGTTCTTAATGTGTTTACATGATATGCGGCCTATGGTGTCAGCTAGATGTGATTTGTGAATAATATCTGATAAATATGCCGACTTGGTTCGTGGGTGTAGAGACATTTTTTCTTGGGCCGCTCACAGGCATTGCTTGCATCATCTACATGAGAATTTCAAAAAAGTAATATGTAGATTGAGAATTGGTGCTATGGAATTTCTTTGATAGAAAATGTATATGGATGGAAACACTGATGACATTCATGAGTTTAATTGATATATGACAGATATAAAAAATATGAAAGAAGAAGCCGACAAATGACTTGTGGAGCGAGACCCAATTAAATGTTCACTAGTGCATGATGGTGGAATGCGTTATGGTATAATGATGATAAATGCATCTGAATGTTTCAATGGTGTTCTTAAATGTGCACATAGTTTGCAAATTCAGGCGCTAATCACTGTTGTTTATTACAATTTAGTTGCATTATTCATGAGAAGACTTGCCACTGCAACTCAGTAATAGGAGGCCAATTTATCTATGTTCACCCAAAGGGTATCAACCATGTTATAGCATATTGAAACGAAAACTAGATGTTTCCTAGAACCGGTGAACATCAACCCTAGGAGATGCAGGTATTTGGTAGGTCAAGCTGATCATTTAGAGTTGATTTATCAGATAATGGTCCGCGTAGCTGCAGTTGTAATAAGATAGTTAAATATCATTTATCATGCCCTCATGCTATTGTTGTGCTAGGGTTCAGAAGATTGAATCACCTAATGTGTATTTAATAGTATTACACTTTGCATCTGTATAAGCTCACATATTTAATTGAGTTCCATACTTTGCTTGACTGTTCCGATTGTCTAGCTTATAGTGTTGAGCAAGGTATAATAGAATTGTTGCCACCCAATTTTCGTAGAAGGTCAGGTAGACCTCATACCACTAGGTTCAAAAATACAATGAACAAAAATAGAGGTAGCAATAGCAGATCCTGTAGTATATGCAAGACATTTGGCCACTACAGGTCATCATGCCAATATAATATCAACAGTAGAAGGCATATTGTAGTTACAATAGCTAGGCATTTATATGTACTATGCTCTTTATCATAATTTTTAGGTAGGTTGCAGTACTCTTTTTTAGCTTACTTTATACTATAGTTTTTTATTTAAAATTTCTAATTGACTAACACTGACAACTACATATATTTCTTTCAATAAGTACGATGGTTTAGGAGCACCCCCCACCCCATGTTAGACGTAGGCTTCGGGGCCATGCTAGGGAGGACACTTCACAGTATGAGCAACCTCCTCCAGAAGTCCACCCTAGCATAGCATCCCTACATGGTCAACATAGAGTTGCCCACCCTGATACTGTAAGTGTTATTTTAATTTTGATTTCTAAGTTACACTTGCATAGGAGTATTGGTTTGACTAAACAGAGGACTGTTCTAGAGGTTGCTTCCCACTTGCTTATGCTGAAGGAGTGGCCCATCACTTATAGGAGATTCAACCGCTTGCCCGTAGTAGCCTATAGGTGTGTCGCCTATGTTTCATTTATTTGGATCATCATCTACTTACTGCTCTAGTTAAGAAATGGTCTCCATAGACTAATACCTTCCACCTTGCCATAGATGAGATGACAATGATGCTTCAGGATGTGGCGATGCATTGATGGGCCACCTATTATTGGCCCAATTATAATTGGTGAGAGGAAGAGGTGGCCTAGTTGGCAAGACTATTGTGATGAGTTATTGGGTCGACATCCCCTACCAGATGTGGTGCATCATGACCCGATTAGCCCACACATCACATCAACATTCAGTCAGGGTCAGGCACAGATGCAGACGTGTATGCCATTGAGGTGGCTTTGGTGGTCTTTCTACAGAGAGTCTTATGCTTATCTAAGCATCAAGGAGTTCAGCAAGCACCTGTGTGCCTATATTTTATTTCTGATTAGGTGCTTCCTACTACTAGACACGTCAGGATCTGAGGTTCATCTACAATATCTTCCACTACTTGAAGACCTAGATATATTCAATACACTGTCTATAGGTGGAGCAGTTCTGGCACACTCGTATAGGAAGTTGTACGAGTCTACTAGGCTTAGCAGGGCCAATATAGCTTGCCTGTCTTCGCCATCTATAGATATGGTCTTGGGAGCATCTTCATGTGGGGAGGCCGACCTTGCATGTGCCATATCTGAGTGATCTCAATGGACTCAACATTGGATTGAGGTATATTTTAATTCCTTCAATTCAAAATTTTTTCTTATATGTTTGTTTCTAATGTGTTGAAGCAGAATGATATATAGCCATGCCAATGGAGAATGTGGCATTATATAGGAATGATTTGAATGATTTGATGCATACACAGGTATGCCTTTTGGAGTAGTTATTCAATTTAATTTTTATAATGTGTATACTAATTTAATATAATTTTTAATATGTGCAAGTGATTTGGGAGCCATAATGAGCATCATAACGCTATCGATACATGCTCAAGAAGTCTGATATGTGGTTGGCACTAGTCCCTCTCATCAGCTGGAAGAGGCTAGAGTGGCACTTACCTGATCGAGTGTTGAGATAGTTTGGACTCATACCCAGAGTTAATGTGGCACCAGTAAACCCTACTTTCAAAAGGGTCGATGGTTGAGGTAAACCAGATGTAGACTGGTTGATTACCATAAGGTGCATATTGCCACTTGGGAGAGGCAGAGGGATTACGTAGTAGAGGGCTTGGACAAAGATGAGGACAGGATGATGGTTATCAATCAGTATCTGTGCTGGTTTAAATCTTGTGCTTCTCTCTATTTACTAGCCACCCCGATAAATTCTCCCACTACTTACTATCCTAGAGCACCTGTAGAGTGCATATATGTATACTGTTAAATTCAATATGTTACATACATACTTGAGGCTAATTTCAAATGCTATTTTTTCATGCCATCAGAGCATATCTTGGTGACTCAAGACATCTTTCAGCCGTAGAGATGAGCACGAATTACAGGGAGTTGTAGATAGGTACGAGTGTTATGTAGAGACTTGAGATTGCAGATACATATCAGTGACCCACGGTATGGACCGGAGCCTACAATGGATGTCTCACAGCATGACTGGGGTGTCAGACCATGTACATATACTGATCCAGGTCCTTTTATGTACCAACCTACCTATGAGTTACAGCCGCCTTTCTTTCCATCATAGGACTATCCTACACAGACTTCTGAAGATGTTGCATTGGAGGGCCACCATCAGCTGCGTGATCGTTCACCACGTGCACCTGATCAGTATACACATGGGAGTGATGCGATTCCATGCAGATGATGGGGGAGTTAGCTATTTAAGATAGTGTGACCTGTGCGTTTGTACTATATTGGTTCATGTATGTTTTATTTTTTTTAGATTCTGCTATAGTAGATGTTTCAATTCTTTATATATATCTTGGAACTTTATTGTATTGCATTATTTTGGTAATGTTCTATGAGTTTGGACACAAGTAATTTTCTTAAAGTCATCATCTCTTTTCTATTTTACTATAATTACATCATCATCTCCTTCTATTTCACCAGTATACTAAACAATAGAGCCTAGATATCTGAATTGCTCACTCTTTCTAATGACTTGATCACCCAATGTCACAACATCAACACTAGAATTTCTACAACTAAAATTACACTAAATATATTCAGTTTTAGATTTGTTCAAACGAAATCATTTAGACTCTAAGGTTGACCTCCATAATTCAAACTTCTATTGGACTCCCTCAATAGTCTTGTCAATAAGAAGAATGTCATTAGAAAAATACATACACTAAGGTACATCTTTCTATAAATGCCTAGCAAGAACATCCATAACTAAAGAAAAAAAAGTTAAGGGCTTAAAGCCGATCCTTGATGTAATCCAACTAAAATAAAAAATATATATATATATATATATATATATATATATATATATATATATATATATATATATATATATTCTCAATTTTCTTTCAACATAGGTAATAGCTTTAGTGTACATAGCCTTAATTATTTGAATATGCCTAATATTAATTCTCCTTAATGACTTGAATATGCTTAATGACTTGATGTAATCCAATTGAAATAAAAAAAATTATCTGCAAGCTAGTCCCCCAATTAACAGACGACTAGCTTGCAGACGTTGAAGCAGCCCGGAATTGGGTGACTCGATTATAGAGCTGGTCGTCAGTTGTAGGCCTACTATTACCACACAAAGCTTTGCCATGTCGAATTGGCAATCACCCACTAAATGGCGACTATAATCAGTATCTAATTTTTTTTAATGCTACTAAAATTACTAATTACATTTTAAGGCATACTTAAATTAAAAATTTCCTCAATTTAGCGTCAAGCTCATTCTCTCGTAAACTTTCTCAATTCTCTCGCCAAGCCCTACTCTTCAGAATCTCATCTTTCTCTCCTCCAATCTCGACGAAGCCTTCCTCTCCTCTGATCTCAATGAAGCCTTCCTCTCCTCCAATTTCATCGAAGCCTTGTTCACTGGGATCGCAAGTGTGAGCACTTCTTTTCTCGGTTGAATCTTTTTTGGGACTTTAGGCATACAAGTCATTCTAACTATTGTATCACATTATAAAACATGTGGCTGCTGGTTGATATAACACACATTACAGTTAGGACACAGTTTCTTGGTGGTTTGGCTAGATATTTTTAATTACATTAGGCATTGAAGCTTGATATGGTGCTCAAAATACCGCTAATCAAAGTCCGAATCTTAATATCAAAAGCGACCTGATTTTGAGTCAAGACCGATCGAGATTAAGCACTTGAAATATCCTTGGAATCTTTGGGATATCAATTACATCCCAAAATAGCTCTTAAATATAGAGTGTTTATAGTCAAATCGAAACGTCTCGACGGGGATCTAACGAGCCTAAGATCTCATAATTGACTTCATTTGGGCATCCAAATGCTCAAAATACATCAAATGATCAAGGAACCATTCTAAGCCGTCCGATCAAGAGGTGGCGGACTTTGCATAAATTACAGAAACGCCCCTCCTCCCATCTATAAATAGAACTCTATCCCTCACATGAAAGGGGAGAAGAAAAAGTGAAGAAGAAGAGGAGCTGAAACAAGTAAAGAAGAAGAGAAAGAAACCAAGCAAGGAAGAAAAGAGGCGGCCATCGACCACCACTTTTTACCGCATCGGTTACCCCGCATCTCCATCATCGCATACAACCTAATCATTGTTACATAGTTATTGTTTACCTCATACACCATCTTGTAATCCCACATTGGGAAGAATTTGTACTTTGCAACATATCCATAGTGGAACATTTTTACTGGGCCAGGCCCCGTGGTTTTTTCCTCTTTTCGAGGTTTTCCACGTAAAAAATTCTGAAGCTCCCCTACTCGCTCTTTAAATATCTGTGTGTGTGCTCGATTATACGACAAGGCTAAGACATAAACTCTTACTCGCATCACGATTTCTCGCACGCGGTTTGGCGCTCGTGGGAAGAAAACCCTTCAATCATACTGTGAATATCCACGTCATGGCCAATAAAGCAACACTTTCCAACGGAGCCTCCGCTCCAACTCACTCTCAAAACCCTCAACCAAGAACGTCAAGTTTTGCCTCAATCCTCCTCGATAGGCATGACCTTTGGCGGCAGGAATCTCTTTGGAGGATCGTATGCGAATGGAGGAGTCCCAAAATAAGATGATCCTTTTGCAAGGACTACAATAACTTGACAAATGAACCCCCCAAGATCGGTCGTTGCGAGGAGGTCAAAATGCTAATCTTCCCGACGTTAGAGTTCCTCCGCAGGAAACCATAATCGATCTCCTGAACCGCTAGTTCTACTCATCCATCGCGACTCCGGTACTAATCCACCGATTGTTGTCGATAGCTGCGCATCCGTTAATCCTACTCGTCATGACATTCGGATGAAGTACGATGCTTAATGCGAGATGAATTTCATCTTCAAGACGAAATTATCTTCACCCACACCGCGGTTATGTGGAGTCCTCACCTTTATGGAACCATTCTTCAACATCCCATTCCGTAGGTTTCAAGCTTAGAGCATTGATTCCTATGATGGGGCAAGCACCCACATGAACATATTCGACCATTACAGGACTATCATGCATATCCAACGAGCTCCTGAGACACTGCTTTGTCAAGTTTTTCCTATTACCCTCAAGGGGCAAGCTCGCACTTGGTTCTACTCTCTTCCGAGGGGATCCATCCATACCTTTAACTCGCTAAGATCTTTGTGGAGCAGTTTATTGAATCGGAGAATCATTAAAGATTCCTCCCATCTTTCCTATCCTGAGAATGAGGGTGAATCACTCAAAGAATACTTCCAGGTTCTCCTTAGAGGCTCGCCAAATACCCAGGTAGACCAATTATTAAGAGGAGTTTTCCTGAGGACTCCGTCCGGGGCCTTTATTCATCCTTAATGCGGGACACATCATTATCTTGATTTAGTTCATCGTGAAAGCACAAATCTCCGGATGAAGCTATTAATGCCATCGCATAAACAATTTGAACAATTCAGGAAGCACCCGTGAAGTGCAAACTGACCCCATCAAAAGCGACAAGGTAATCGTGATCTCCCTCCACGTCCCTCATATCAATGACATGAACCTCGACCAAAAAACATACACCCCGCTGAACACATCTCGTGTTAACATCCTGATGACTATTCGCAATGAAGAAAGCATCAAGTGGCCGCATCCATTGAAACCAAATTCAGGAAATCAGGAGCAATATTGCCACTTTCATCGAAGTCGTGGGCATACTACTGAAGCATGCATACAACTCAAAGAAGAAATCGAGAGACTCATTCAACAAGGATATCTACGGCGATTTGTGAAGAGTCGACTACCTCAAACAAACACATCTCCGTTTGAAAGGCAACTAGGCCAATCATCACATAAACAACCAAATAGTCATCAAATAATTGGAGAAATTGAAACGATCGCAGGAGGACGATACTAAACCAAATTCTCGTTACCGCCCTCAAAGAACCGGAGTTAAAGAAGTCTCGTATTGATCATTCCATCACTTTCAATGACTGACTTAGAAGGGTCCATGTTCCTCATCAAGATCCACTCGTCATCAATGCAGGGATCGGTGATCCTTGTTATAATGTTAAAAGAATTTTGATCGACAATGGGAGTTCTGTCGATGTCTTATTTTACTCAACATTTCTTAATATGGGTCTGGGTAGGGAAAAGCTCCAACCAGCTGCTGGACCATTATATGGGTTTGATAATCACCTGATGCGTAAGGGACAATTACCCTTCCTGCTACCCTGAGAATTTCCTCGACAAGTGACTCACTTAATTCAATTCATGGTGGTCAAGTCAGATTCTGCATATAATGCAATCTTCGGGAGGCCCCTCCAATCAATTTTCGGTGCTATCACTTCAGTGCCTCATCTAAAGATAAAATTTCCTACCCCCGGTGGAGTTGGGGTGGTTTGTGGAAACCAGGCGGCAATCATGTTACCTCACAAGCTCAACCACGCCCTTCCATCACCTTGATTGAAGACTTTAATTTTCGAGATGAAGAAGTACCTCAAAAAGCTTCTCCTGTAGAAGATTTACTCTCAATAGCATTATCAGATGACCAACCATTACGAACAGTGCAAGTGGGATCCTTACTCTCAGAAGAACAAAAGGAAGAATATACAGATTTCTTGCGCAGAAATCAAGACGTATTTGCTTGGGGTCCGGCAGACATGCCGGGGGTTGACCCCAATGTAATCACGCACTCCCTCAAGATTAATCCAACGTTCAAACCAATCATCCAAAAGAAGTTTGCACCGTCGTCTTCGCTATTGAACAAGAAGTCAACAAGCTCATGGAAGCGGATTCATTGGAAGTACATTATCCAACATGGTGGCAAATGTTGTCATGGTTAAGAAAACAAGTGGAGCATGGAGAATGTGTATTGATTACGATCTTAATAAGGCACCAAAGGATAGTTTTCCTCTTCCTCAATCGATCAAGGTGGATGCCGTCCGACATCAAATGCTCGCTTTTGGATGCTTATTCTTACAATCAAATAAAGATGAACCCCAGATGAAGAGGCTACAACATTTCAAACATATAAAGGTTTATACCTACCAAGTCATGCCATTCGATTGAAAAATCTTTGCTACCTATCAACGCCTTATGAATAAGGTTTTAAAGACCACACAATGGAGGTGTGCTGGATGACATGTTAGTAAAAGCTTCGAAAAAGTCACAACATATTTCGATTTGGAAACATGTTTTGATCTTCTTCGACGCTATAACATGACTTAATCCGACTAAATGTGCTTTTGGGGTCACTGGAAAATTTCTTGGATTTATGGTAACTCACCGTGGGATAGAGGCCAACCCTGAGAAAATCAAAGCTCTCCGATATGATCCCTCCAAAGAATATCAAAGAAGTCCAACGTCGAATGGTCATTGCGCATTATCCCTTCTAGCCGCCTGGAGATAAATACTTACCGTTCTTTAAAATATTGAAGGGAGCTAAAATAATAATTTTCAATGGATGAATGCCGGTGCTTTTGAACAACTAAAGGAGTATCTAGCATCTCCACCCCTACTATCCAAACCTATCCAAGGAGAAACGTTATACTTGTATCTTGCAGTTTCTTCCCACGCAATAAGCTCAATTTTAGTACGAGAGGAAGATGGGACACAACAACCAATTTATTATGTCAGTAAAATTCTCTCGATATAGAAAGTCGTTATCCACTTGCATGATGGCTCGGCATTAGTTTTTCACGAAAATTGCGTCCATACTTTCAAGCTCACACCATCGGCGTTTGCGATTTACCATTAAGAGCCATCCTACGAAACCGAAGCATCGGAAGATTAATCAAATGGTCTCAGAGGCTGGAGAATTTGATATAAATTTTCTACCTGCCCGCAAAGTCTCAAGTACTTGCGGACTTTATAGTGGAATGCACCAACCCAACTCTAGAGGAGCTATCACTACTTGCTTTCCGTCTCCCAGTGGACCCTCTATGTCGATGGAGCTTGGGAATGCAGTGCGGAATCTTACTTATTTCCCCAGTGAGAATACCTTAGAGTATGGACTTGCTTAAAATTCCCGCTAATAATATGTGAATATGAAGCTCATCGCGATTGAGACTGCAATTGATCAGCTCAAAACTTAGTAATTCATCGACTCCCGACAGCTTGCCTCCCAAGTTGGAGGAGATTTTAATACTCACAATCCTCAACAATATCTTCACTTGGTAAAATCCCTTCTTACTCATTTCAAAACATATCAAATCATCCATACATACGAGAGAAGAATACTGGTGACGCTCTTGCTAAGCTTGCTACTTCTACCTGAGATCTATTTAAGAGAAAGCATGTTGAAGAAATACATTATCCTAGCATCCAAGGGTCATGGGAAATTCAAACTATTGATGAGGAAAAGAATATTCATGGATAAACCATCTTTTCTACAAGGAGGAACCCTTCACGAAGATCCAACTCCAACTCGTCTCCAAGACAAGCTTCAAACTTTCGTTATTGGAGGAGAATTATACAAGCGAGCTTTCTCCTCCAGATCTCAAATGCCTTTCGCCTTCAGAGGCTAATTACGCGTTAAAAGAGGTCCACTTAGGAATATGTGGAGAACACCTTGGGAAGAGCATTGGCCTTTAAAATCATGAGACAAGGGTTTTATTGGCCTACAATGAAACAAAGGCATGGGGTTCACAAAAAATGTGCAAGTTGTCAATTGCATTCAACCTCCCTCACATACCGCCTGAACTCTCATCCATTCAAAGCCCTGGCCCTTTGCTCTGGGGATTGATATCATGGGACCTTTCCCAATCGCGCGGGCAACGAAAGTTCATCATTCTAGCCGACTACTTCACCAAATGGGTAGAGGCGAACCACTCGCCAAAATCACGAGGCAAATGCTAAACAATTTGTCCGGAAAAATATAATATGTCGATTCGCCTTCCCAAAGATCATCACCGACAACTCAATTTCGAAAAGTCTTTACGCCTTTTGCAAAGATCTTCACATTCAAACGGGTATAGCATATCCTCAAACCAATGGGCAAACCGAAGTTACCAATAGGACTATACTCAAAGGACTAAAAACGCGTCTTGAGAAGACTGGGGGGCAATGGGTCGATGAACTTCCGAATGTTCTTTGGGCTTACCGCTACATCACCGGTGAAACGCCATATAATTTGTGTTTTACGGAAGCTATCATACCTGGATATCGGGTTCCAAGTCCAAGAGTCCAATTTTTTGATCATGATAGTAATGAAGAAAAACTCCGGCAGCACCTAGATCTACTCCCTGAAACTCGTGATATGGCCCTACTTCGGACTGCTTCATATCACCAACGGTGGCTCGCCACTTCAAAGAGTAAAACCTCCCCATATCTCGGTGACTTGGTCCAGTCTTGAGGCAGAAAAAGCCCTCAGCAATAAACTCTCACCTCTCGGATGGCCCGTATGTGGTTATAGCTATGGCAGAACGCGTTCAAGCTCAAGGACCAAGAAGGAAAAACTCTACCTCGAACTTGGAATACTAAGAATCTTTATTATCATTAACTCTCACTACGATTATTGTGACTTTTATCTCGCTTTGTCATTTCACCTTAGTAACCCACGTGGGGTCAAGACTTGTTGTTCTTGTCCTTTGTTATTGTGCGGTATTGTTGTCATTTTCTCTTGAAGTTTATAACCTCATATGATTATATCATTGAACTAGTGAATTTGCAAGCTCGTTCTAACAAGATTGGTTTTCCTCCCACTTGAGAAATACACAACTCATGTTATATCTCAATCGCGATATGATCAATCCTGGGACTTGATCGACCTCTTCATGTGTTAATGTCATTAAGCAAAAAATTCGACAAACAACCTAGAAAGGTCAAAAGTCCTTGGTGGACTTCCCACGATCTCTTCCATACAGGTTAATGTCATTAAGCGAAAAATTCTGACAAATAACCTAGGAAAGGTCAAAAAGTCCTTGGTGGACTTCTCACGATCTCTTCCATACTTAACGTCGCCATCGAACACTCGACGAACAACCTTGATAGTCGAAAATCCTCGGTGGATCCAATTCATCCATATTAGCAATGTCAAATAATATTACCAATTACCCAATGGGCAAGAACAAGATAAGGTGCAAAAAAAAAAAAAAGAGGATATATCCAGATATTATTGGCGGATCAATATGATGATATAAGAAGAAATTAAGTTCGATACACGTTAATGATATTTGCATGACAAATGCGATACTACATATATCAACATCCTCATTCTCACAGAGAAGCTCCACGGAGCCCACTTACTCCTTCATCTTCATCACGAAGGATCTTCGATGCTTGGCGGGGATATACCCTCTATCTTAGCTCGGTCTTGCGATGTACCACGGATTCCTTTCAGAACCCTGAAGCCCTCCTCTAAACACGCTTGTTCCAAGTCCTTCACTTCAATATCAAAGATGATTACGAGCTTCGAGCGTCTTCGATAAGGCCACGATAAGCGAGAATTCTTGAAGTCTTCTCGCCTTCAAGGAGATCTCACTTGCCTCCCGACATTCTATGCTCCTTTTCGTAAAAAGATCTTGTAATACTTTCTTATCGATACAAGTGTCCTGATTTTCTTCTCCTTCGGCGAGTCTCTCGCCTCATCAAATCATCACGCGCGTTTCTCGACACTTGAGAGAAAAGAAGTCGACATATTATTTCGTTCTACACTCAGTCAACTGATCCTCCAAGGTCGCCACCTCTTTAACTTTAGCATTCACATCCTCGCCTTGAGATATTTTATCTTTACAAATTGATTCCATTCATCTAAGGCAACACCCAAATGAGCCATCATTCCTAATGACTGGTTACCTAAAAAAAAAAAAAAAAAAAAAAATTCAAATATTACATAAAGAAGGAAGAAGAAGAATAGAAGGAAAATAACGCAATTCATCACGTTGGCGCCCAAGACATATGTGATTTAATATCTCTTCAGAATTTGTGGCTTAGAGTAACGAACTCCCCATCATGAGTCAAAACTAAACTCTCGGATGCAAGGGAACATTATCTCCGTAAATATAGCCATTCCAAAGACGAAGTCTCTATTTTTCGTAAGATGGAACATTGCTACCACCGTGATCCGCGGACTCGGAAAGAACCTTATGAACATGAGGAGACTTCAACACCTTTGCTCGACCTCTTCAATGGAAGAGCATGAGATCTTCTCGGATGGAAAATCCAACCTTGAACATCCTATCTTCTATTGTATATTTTCCAATATAATGCAACTCATGCCGCAAGCTCTACATCGTGAATATTAAGGGTTGCTAGAATCTTGCTCTCGATATTGAAACGGATCGGGAGGTCATTCAACCTTCCCCATCTCTCCGGAGGCCCCATTCTTCACAAAAAAGAATCCACTAGACCAATTCTTGGAGGGATCCGTGCCAAGAACTCTATCCAATTTTTTATGGCTCGATAAGAAAGCAGCATCACATGTAAATCTACATTCGCATAAGTATTGAATATTCAAAATAACGCTCTCAAAAAAAACGCCAAAAACGATGACCACTAAAGCCAAATGAAAACGTGATAGAGCCACACCACATGTCTTGAAGATCTCAATCATCGAGCTAGAGGAAATCGCAATCGCACGTAAAATCATCTCGAAAAGAAAGTATATCCGGTGGAGGCAGGCTCGATCGGACCTCTTGGCTATAGCCACTAAATCATTGGGAAAATGAAATTTTTTAAACACTATTAAAGTCGATGTAATAAGGACGATCTATCATCTGTCGTAATATTAGGCCTCTTCCATATGCAAATATATTATGAATAAGTAGAGGAAGGGAGAAACATCAAAATCCAAGAGTTTTGTAAAGGCTCACTCACCCCTTGCTTGGACATCCCTCTTTTGACTCGCCTCATGGACTTTAGCTAGAATTTTTCGCTCATCTAACAAAAGGACGTGCCTATGCATGAGAAAAAAAAAGAAAAAGGAGAGGGAAAGGGGGCAGAGACACTATTCCTCCCCAATAGGAGTATGAGAACTACCTCCTAAACTTTCTGACTCATGCAAGTGACGGCTCGATTATTGTTTCTCGCCATCTTGACAATCGGCCATGGAATCATGCATCGAAGCACCCTACGGTCTTGATCGCCTCCAACCCCCCGGTGGACAGTTAGTTTACACTTTTGGGAGAAACGGAGCCTGCATACTGGTCTTGATAACCTCGCCTCGGTCCGACTAGGTTAGTTTACACTTCGGGAGAAACGGAGCCTTGCCGTGTATGGTCTTGATCGCCTCCAACCCGGTCGGTCCGACTAGGTTAGTTTACACCTTTCGGGAGAAAGCGAGCCTTGCGATGACTGGTCTTGATCGCCTCCAATCCCGGTCGGTCCAACTAGGTTAGTTTACACCCCTTTCGGGAGCTGGAGCCTTGTATGACGCGGGTCTTGATCGCTTCAACCCCGTCGGTCCTAGGTTAGTTTACACCCCTGGAGAAACGAGCCTTGTCACAGTGGTCTGATCGCCTCCTCGATCGCCACCAAAGGACTTTCACTCAAGAAGAAGGGAGAGGGAAAGGTGTGCCTTTCTCCCTCACCTGTATTTATAGCCCTCACAAGGGTAAAAAGGTAAAACCTCAAAAATGCATTAAATTCCTTAACTCAGTCCGGGCGCGGCATGTGCTGATGGCGCGCCGCGACCAGCAGGCCGACAGCGATGTAGGGACAGCCTGTAGGTAAGCAGCCGAACGCATCGGAGACCCCATCAGCTGCTTGAACTGCATACCGTCAGCGCTGACCGCCGTCCGCCGCCATGATGTGACCACCGCCAGCACCGCTGACACCGGACCGTCATGCGACACCGTCGCGCTGACCGAATCGTCATGGCGACCGTTGACTGGCCGTCAGCGATCCGGATCGCGCGACTCTCGCGCGACGCCCGACCATGAAGCGACCCAGCGGTTTCGACCGACAGCGCATTCCAGCGGCGAGCCATGAGCGGCAGCGCCGTTGACCCATTTGCGTGGCCGGTCGACCCGATGGGCCCGTATCGGCTTGACCCTGGCGCAGCCGGGTCAGAGCGCTGCGCCGTGTCGCGCACCGGAGATAAAGCACGGGTCTGGGACCCCAAAATGCCGAAAACTTAGTGAGCATCAAATAAATTCATAACCTCGAATCTCATGCCAAAGACCGTAGATTTGCTTCCATAATCGTAATCTTGGATTTATATGAATATTTGAAATATATTGGTCATGGGTTGGTATATATTTTGGATGATTAGAGACTTAATCTAAAAATGAGGGGCAAGCGATATGGTATCAAATAACATATCATAAATGTCAATCTTGACGACTGATTTTGAGTCAAGACCGTCGAGATTAAGCGCGAAATATCCTTGGAATCTTTGGGATATCAATTACATCCCAAAATAGCTCTTAAATATAAGTGTTTATAATCAATCCGGCGTCTCGACGGATGAGCCTAAGATCTCATAATTACGACTTCATTTGGGCATCCAAATGCTCAAAATCATCAAATGATCGAAGGAACCATTCTAAGCCCGTCAATCAAAGAGGTAACCTACTTTCTTATAAAGTCCTCCCTTCTATAAAAGAACTCTCACTCGCGTGAAGAAGAAAAGTGAAGAAGAAAACAGTAAAAGAGAAAGAAACCAAGCAAGGAAGAAAGAAGTGACCATCACCACCCTTACCCCATCGGTTACCAGCATCTCCATCATCGGCCATTACAACCTAATCGTTGTTACAGTTATTGTTCCTACCTCATACACCATCTTGTAATCCCACATTGGGAAGAATTTGTACTTTGCAACATATCCATGAGTGGAACATTTTTCTTGGGCCCCGTGGTTTTTTCCTCTTTTCGAGGTTTTCCACGTAAATTCGCTAGCTCTTTTAAATATATCGTGTGTGCTCGATTATACGACAAGGCTAAGACATAAACTCTTACTCTACCGCATCACGATTTCTAGCACGCAACAAAGCTCATACTATCAACATAACATAAAAGCTTTAAAAAATGAAGACACATTAATATTGTTTGCTTGCAACCAAACGTAAGAAAATTTTTTAGGTTTAGGTGAAGTTAACTCATCTCCCATCCAACTAGTTTCATATTCCCCCAAAATAATATGCTAGGAAGTAATGCTACAATATGATTGAGGTCTACAAGAACACTCATAACATAATCATATTAGAAGTCTCTTTAGATAACACTGGATCTTTACCACTTTATAAAACTTGATGATCACTTTTTGTTTTATAATTTTTCAGCATCTTCAATGTTTATAAATCTGAGAAGAATAGCATATATGATATATGAGTTCACACAATATCAATATCATTTCAAATTCAAGAATTTTTTACTTCAATGTTGAATTAAAGCATACATAATGAACTATCTACTTCAATGTTAAGTATTTCTCATATAGTCTTAAACTTAAATTATCTTCTGCTTTTATCATTATAAAAATTGAGTCTCCCACTTACTCTTAAGAAGTTCTAGTTCTACCACCATGATTATTTTCTATGAAAGAAATGAAGGCACCATCAAAGATTTATAGCTATACCATTATGATTGTTAACAAAAAAAACCTATCTACACACACAAAACACCAAGTAGTAGATAAAGATAAATTATAATGGATGCATCTAAAAGCTACATATGAGATAAACTTTTAAGGGTTGTTTGTCTGCACACAAGATTTAACTCAAGTAGGATTTAGTAAATCTAGTAAATCTGAATTTAGCAATTCCTGTAAAAGTTAAATCTAGAAAACTTTTTGATATGTTGATGGTTAAATCCAATTAATCCTATGCTACTACTGTTGGTTACTTATATCAGATTTAAAGTTAGTTATTTTATTTAATATTTAAATAATGAATATTTGGAGGTTTTTTTGCTATATTTTTATCAAAAATAATATTAAAACAATTAATTAAACAAATAAATCAATAAGGTCGTAGCTAAATAATTAAATAATAATAATAATAAACAATGTAGATGACAGTATTCAAATTACAGGTGAATTAAAACTACAACAAATAATATCTGATATTTACTCGAATGAAAGTTACAAAAGCACAACGAAAAATAGAGTAAATGGTAGATTAAATGATGTCTTTAAATAATCTCATAATGTCATAATCAACATAATTCACTTGTATGTATTGATTCTATTTAGTTTGTTACATTAAAATAATATAATCATAATTAAATTAATTAAAGGGGCATTTCCACACAATTCTTTTGTATTTATATATTTAACAATTAAACTTTAATTTTTACATTTATAACATCCTAATTTTCAATATCATATAAAAAATATCATCATCACTCACTTTTAAAACTTAAATGCACTTTTTTAAGCATAAAAAAATATTAAATAAGTAAATATATAAATTTAAATGTTTGATATGTAAATACATAAGAATCGTGTGGTATGTATATAAATCTTTCTTAATTAAAATATAATTATCATAATATAACATATCAATTAATTACAAATCTATTAATTAATCATAAATTAATAATCTAATATTAATTATATTTAATTTAACTAAATTATAATTAATCTAAGATGATATATTAATTAGCATTATTTAAATAATTAAAAATAAATCAAAATAAAAATAATAAATTAGAAGGGGAAGAGCTTGACTTGACGGGAATTTGGCGTTGGAAACCCTCGTCTTTGTGCTCTTCTGCTTCGCTGCTGCCTGAAAAGAGAAGGGAGACGTTGCGAACGTAATACTCGTCTTCCCTCCCACCCTCTTTCATGCGCTTCTACTTCTCTAAATCCCGTAAATCCACCTAACAACAGGATTTAACTTGCGAAAGCGACTTTAACGGGATTACAAAAGCAGCGGATTTAACCGTTCAAAATACCGTTTGGCTGAATTTAATTTGAATACGGCTTAAATCCTGCATCCAAATAGCCCCTTAAGCTTCCACTACTCAAATGATTGGGAATATTCTTGTGCATGGCGTAAATCTCCAACACAGTAGCAATTTTAACAATTTTTTTTTCTGTTAAATATTTTTTAGCTAGTTATGTGTATAATTAAATTATTGTGTGAATTATTTAGGATTTCAAGAAAATTTGTTGATATTAGAAGATGGTATTTTAGATGGTTAGATACATTTGAAAAACATATTTTATCATATAGTTTAGTTTGTTTTTTTTCTTTTGGGGTTAAAATGCGTGGAATATTTTATTGAAAATATTTTAGGCCAATTAGTTTTAAAACAACTTATATATTTTTAGTAAATGAAACAAATTGAAATGTGTATTTTCTTATGAATTATAATATTTTTTATACTTAGTTAAAAATAGATATGGCATAAATTTAATTTATATATTATAATACTTTGAATTTCAATTTTTATATTATTATTTTGAGAAAATTTATTTGCTTGTCATAACAAATTATAAACAACATATGCATTAATTAGAAGAATAAAATAATATGAAGGTGATAATATGATATAATAATTATAATGATAACAAAAAAAAGATCATGTTGTATAAAAAAAAATTAATGATAGCATCATATATAATCAAATGAGAGTACAAGGTCTCTATTGTTTAATGCGGTATGGCATTGGAGCCTGGTGTGTAGTGCCGAGGAAAATGAACCGATCAGTCCCTTCAACAATGACGTTGCTGCAAACTTCCTTCCTTTTGGTATGGCTATGTACTGCACTGTGAATCTATGACTGTTTTGGTGGAAAGGGAGAAGGCATCTTATTTATTCATATGTATGGTGAACCATATGAGATGACTCCAAGTCTCATCCAGAATGGTGGCGAACCAAAAGAAAGGATCACATATTATGAAGATATAAATGTCGCTTGTTGCCGAGGAGGAAACACCTCTTTCATTTGTGGCTACTAAGTCAGATATGCTGTACATGCCAATAGAAACATGTGAAGAAGTACATATCATATCAATAATTGATACTTGTGAAATACTTTCATATTAAATGGCTTTATAAACTTGATCGGAAAAGTGAATCACCCTGGATATATTTGCGTAGATGGCCCTTCAACTCTATGTGTAGCTTGCTTTGGTGCATTGCCATCCCTCTCATCTCTTGCAAATCGATCATCCAAAATGTATACCCTATGTCTTAGATCACTACAGAATATTTCAAACTGGTTTATATACTATTGTTTTAGGTTATCATCAGCATATAGGCTAATATAGGCTAAAAAGTCTCCTTAGCATTCAAGATAAATTCACATTATAAAGAAGACAAATTAGTCAAAAAAAATAATATTGATATATTTTTGTTTGATGATAATTATGTCATTAAACATTATTCGCTCATTTGTTGATATAAGGTAATATGTGGTAGGAGCTTCAATGGGTGTTTGCAGTAGATACAGTGAAGCCTATGACATGTACCAAAGCAAGTAACGTCTATGTATTGTGGCCCTCTCAACCACTCCCTGTTTATGATGGACCACAAATGCACTTCCTTTATCCACAATTCAATATATCTGTTATGATTGTTCACCTAATCGACATCAGCCTTCCCCCTCTCATCAATACGTAGAAAACTAGGCTCCATCAGTTTGATGTTGATGAGTTGAATTTTACCAAACTAGTGCATGGAACGATCAAGTAGATGTCATTCATGTGATGCGAACTAATAAGTTTCACATGAGACTCCTAAATCTTCTGATTAGCAAGGCACATATTGTTGACACAAATCCCAATCTAATGACCATAAGGCTCCCAAACAAACTATTTTATTGAGATAACAACTTATTTATAATGACAAAAGATAAAATGAAATGTAGTAAGCAAAATTTTATTTAAAACATATCTGACTCTCTACTAATCCATCTAACTCGTTGATGATGTCCCCAGTTATAATACTCCTAAAATTGGTTAGATTAGTCACATTGCATTATATAAATAGATCCCCTCATGATCGAACATAAAACATCCATAAAACTAAAAAAAGACATATAAGGCTCCTCTTAACTACCAAAAATGACCTTGATTGCATTTCTTCTTGCATAACAAGCATTCATGTAGGACACTTTAACATTAAACTTAGTTTCAACATGTCATATTATTTCTCTTAGTTTTAGATCTAAATGTTGCCTTATGTCAAGAAGTATGAATAGTGATATGAACTTTGACGTGTACTGTTGATGACCTATATTGAAAAGTGAGTGTGGTATGTATGTCATGATGCTAGGAATTCTCTAAGCTCCACCATGGTGCTTCTTGCAAAATGTTTGCAAATATTACTTACACAGCTTAGACATAAGCAGCAATAACCCTTCTTTTGTTAGAGTAAATCATCTAAAACTCAACATTATTTATGATTAATCACCCACCAATTATACATTATAGCTCACTCTTCGTTGCAAAAAAATATGTTTTTTATTAACTCATCTGGAATAAAAACCTTCTTGAGTTGATATTAAGTGCCCAAGCACACTATCAAAGCAATCAATGTCATTTCAATTTTAGTGCAATGTGATAATATTGAGTGTAGTCATTGCTACATATAGTTGGGTTGACTACAACTTGCCAATGCATTTTCTCATATTAGCTCATGGCTCGATAATGATAGATTTTTAGCTTCTGCTCTAGCAAGATTTGTTGAATCAATGTCATCTTGCTACTATCTTCACTTGAACCATTATCCATAATTTCATATCCCACATTAACAATAGATAAATGGAGACCCAAGTCTTATGGATGAGAGTAATCATGGATAGAGCTATTTGCTATGTTAGGGACTAAAGTACTAATGTAATTATCATATTAGGATTGATAAAATATTATATGACTAAAACTAATGAAGGGACATGGAAAGAATTATACTCACTAATTATATGGGGAGAATGATGATGGTTGAGATGTGAAATACTCAAAATTTAGTGTGTTAACCTACAAGAGAGTAATCTCAACATAAACCATATGGGTTTTATTGGAAGCGACTTCCAGGATATAGGTGCACACTGTATCATCTTCAATAACAGTTGCAACGAAGGTGGCCTTCATTCACAGGAAATCAATAAATTAGATTTGTAGTGTAGCACTAGCATCATACTTCAATGCACTCATGATTGTGTTCTTCATATCTAACAAACTACTTTGTGGCGATACTATAATTGGATGGCTTCCTTCGCTAATATATTTAGGCACTAAGCATCAATTGAGTGAGTGACTGGCTTATTTTTTTATGGTACTTTAGCAAAAAGTGAAGATTTATATATTAAGATTTTCATATTTTACAAACTTATTGTATGCTACACTTATTAATCTATAATAGAGCTTATGCATTAAAAATGATCACTAACATTGTTGAACATTCATTACTAAATATTTATATGATGTCTACGGTTGTAAGATTTTTTTACCTACTTTAATAAATCATTATAGTCTATCACATTATTTTTAAAACTATTTTATTCTAACACTAAAGGTGTTCATTTTCTTTAATTTTCTCTTAACAAAACTTATATTCATGAGGTATAGCTAAATATTCCTATGTTATTTGGTGTTGATTTGACCATGAACTAATTCCATTCCATTTTCATCATTTTTAAGTCTTGAATGCACTCATAATATATATACAACTCTTAAACCAATTAATATGCATGCATCAAACAATAAGTTAATGTAGGCATAAAGGATAATTAACTAAACATTTATAATTAATGCATCTATTTTATAATGTTTTTTTGTGATTTGATTCTATCATATTAATAGATTTTTCACTTCCATCATTTTCCATTTTATTTCTCAACACATTTTAATTCAATTTTTTATTCAGCTTGATATTACTAACAATTTATTTATAAATAAATTGTCATTTGCCCTAATATATATATATATATATATATATATATATATATATATATATATATATATATATATATATATAAATGTATAATATATGTCAAAATATAGAAAATCAAATTATAATAATATTAACATATGTTATGTTAAAATTTTAAAAATGGATCAACATTTAATAGAATTGGCAGCAAATACAATTAGAATGATATGCATTTAGGATGTTTTGCATGCACAACTCCTAAACTAATTAAATGTTTGCATGAATTTAAGGATAACAAACACATTAAATTAAATAAACTTATAACAAAGTAAACTAAACACAAACTAAACTTAAAATTTTAATCTCACTAATCGATTTCGATGGCGAAGATGGGTTTACTTTGAAGGTGGAGGTTGGCTCGCATTTACATTGGAAGCTTTGTATGATGAAGTCAAACACATTCTTCACATCAAAACTTGAGAAAAAATCTTTATCGAAGAGAAGAAATGGAGTTCGGAGAAGGATAGTGGTTTGAGGGAAGTTTTAGGGGGATTTTATAACCTATATTCGACATGGGACTATCAATGGCCCAAGAAAACAAAAATGCAAAAATCACCACTATGTTGGTGATTTTGCATGAATCTTTTTTTCTCCATTGTGTTCTAATAAGTGTCATATTTTCATCTATTCCTAATAAATCAAGGCCTTTTTATACATCCTAACTAAGTCTTTTTAGGTTTTTTCTTACCTTAATATAATACATATACATATACTCTCTGGTCATTGGTGATGTTTTATGTGCCCAAATCATCTAAGATGGCTCTCTCTAATTTTAGACCACAAGAGATACTCCAATCTTATTATGTATATATTCATTTCTCATTTTTGTCTCTAAGTGTAAAGCCACTCATCCATCTTGGCATCCTCATCTCTAAAATACTTAGCCTAATTATATATTTCTCTTTTATTGGCCCACATTTTGCACCATGAAGCATTGCAGGTCTCAACACCATCTTATAAATATTTTTTTTGAGTCTAAGTGATACTTTACCTTCACATAATATGCCCAATGTATTCCCACTTCAACCATCTAACTTGAATTATATTAAGAACTTGCCCATCTATATCACCATCACTTTGAACAATAGACTTGAGATATCTAAGACTTTTACTCCTTTTAATGACTTGATCACCCATTTCCACCACGCCACCACTAGATATTCTACACCTAAAATTACACTTCATGTTTTTTGTTTTAGATCAACTTAAATGAAAGCCTTTATACATTAAGTTTGACATCCATACTTCAACTTTTCTTGAGCTCCCTCTGTAGTCTTATCATCAAGAAAATTATCATCAATAAAGCATACACCAAGGTACATCCTCTTGTAAATGTCAAGCAATAACATCCATAACTAAAGTAAATAGATATGGGCTTAAAGCTTATCCTTGATGTTATCTAAGTGAAATAGAGAAATATTTGGTCAATCCTCTTTGTGTTTTAACAAAAGCAATAGCTCTAGTATACATATCCTTAATTACTTGAATAAAAGCAATATTAACTCCCTTCTTTTCTAGAACTCTTCAAAACACTTCTCTTAGAACTTTATCATATGCTTTCTATAAATCAACAAATAGCATATATAGATCTTTCTTACTTTCTCTAATTTTTCATCAAACCTCTCAACAAATGAATAACATCTATAGTAGACCTACGACATGAATCCAAATTGATTTTGAGAAACTTTTGCATCCGTCATAATCATGCTCAATTATTCTCTCCTATAATTTTAATGTATATTAACTTAATTCCTCTCTAATTTGCACACTCTTGTGCATCACTTTCATTCTTAAAAATATAAATAAACAAGCCCTTTCTCCACTCATCTCACATCTTTTAATCTTTAAAATAATATTAAAAGATTCGTAAGCCAAGAAATTCTTTGATGTTCTTAGCATTTTTGTACTTATATTGGAATACCATCAAGTCATACTGCTTTGCCATAGTTCATTTGACCTACAAAAATGTATTATGTGAATGAAAAAAAGTTTAAATGAAGTTGATTTATTTGTTTTATATGAAAATTAATTTGAGTAAATAAAAAATTAATGAAAACTTATTCATATTATGATACAACATTTAAAGTTTAAATAAATATTATGTTAAAAAAATGAAATAAATTATTTATTTTAGATGTTGAATAAAAATAATATAATCATGATTTTAATGATGATTAAATCATTTAATAAAATAAAGTATCACTTTTTTCATACCCTTGTTCATAATATCTTGCATGTGTTTGAGATATATGTATATAAATATAAGCTCTTTTAATATTGATTCCATATATTTATCGATGCTTAATCATAAGTCAAGACCGAGCTCCTTAACACATTACAAGATTCTTCATTGTGCATTTGTATACACTCATAATGGTGGTTAAAAACTATACTTTTTTTTTTATTTGTTGCTGTTAATATCTAATTTGCAGAGAACCCTAGGATAACAAAACTTAGAAAATAAATGAGTAGGAGTGTCTAACTACACATTTTATGTTTACAATTACACATCAACTATGATGTTTTATGAATGACATTACTTGGGATTGACGATTAGCAGTTTAGGGCCACATATCACTCACATATAGGCTAGATATATTTAGAAAGCAAAAGCAAGCTTAGCTTAGGAGTCCAGTAGGAATAGTAACTGAGCACATGGACTCATCATACTGGACATAGACAAATAATTTATCGGCCTCTAGCCTTACCGATGCTTTTATTATGTGTGGTGTTTATTTTTGAGATGTATATGGGGACACCACACAGATCTGTGGGGGTACTTATTGAAGTGATAGTGTATGATATTTAGGTATGATATACTATCTTGAAATCTAGAGACATCACCCTTCAAAGGACCTAATCACCTAATAAAGACTCCTAAGGCATGATGGGCCTTCGAATATACCAGAGATTTTCCCCTACTTTATATGGATGAATAAAGTATGCTTTATATTAAACTAGGTTCTAATGTTCCCTATGGAGGCAAGCCTCCATAGTTAATTACATCTTAGGGAAGGGGAGTTCCTTAGGAATACCCTTGATTAAAGTAAGCAATTATTGTCTCCAAAGATTTCAAGGATAAGACTATCAATAAATTGGTTATATTAGAAAATCAAGTGGGAAGATCAAGGAGAAGCCTTATTATCGAAGCCAAAGAAAATGAGTAGGGAATGCTCATGATACTAAGAAACCTAATGAGCATTTTAATCTATCCTATGGTTGGGCTTTATAATTTTGAAAGCAAGGAGATTTATATATTTTGAGTTGAAATTTTATTAGATTACTTGAGCTTATAATCCGTTAACACAAGGTTGTAAAAATGCATAAGAGGTGAAGATTTATGCTTGTAGCCTGAAGGAAACAGCTACAACAGATCCTAAATCTAGGGAGCTTTGGCATAAGCCAAAGCATGACCTAAATATAAGCGAAGATGGGTATATGGTTTACCTCCACAAGAGAGAGTAAATCACCCAATTGTTAGACTTATAACCACCTGGAGTGACAACCAACTAACTCCTCCTACACTTTAAAATCATGTAAGCAAGTCATATGATTTTGCAAGATAGTTGGGTTGTTATTATTTAGAAAGAGGCTAAAGTCCTTAAACCCACTCTCTAAGAGACTTTAGCATGAGTGGTATGACTAATGAATTAATCAACAAATCCAAATCTTTCCAAATTTTAATTGATTTTTAGACACATCATTTTGAATAAGGCCATAGGATTTTTTATGTCTAAATGCTTGATGAAAATGGATTATGGGCTAAATCAGCAGGAAAGAGGTGTTTTTCACCACAAAGAAGACCCTCAAAGGTCAAGTCTTCCCCTATCGTGCAAGGATGTAAACCCTCTCTTAGCAAGAGTGAAGCAACATGTATGCATGATGTGAGGCATACACCATTCAGCTAACGGGTTGCTAAATCTTTTAATTATCTTGATTTAACACCTAAGCTTTATATGAGGTTATGAGTTATTTAAAACTTTAGTTATGAGTTATAGTTGTGTAAAAGATTTATTTTTTCCTAAGAGCCTAATTGCATCCAGGCCATACAATAAACACCAATCATAAAGAAACTATGAAGAGGCATGTAATTTCTAATGCACAAGCTAAACATAACATCAAATATTTTATAGCTACCACAAAGAATAGCAATGAGTGTGATTGTCTTGCCATACAACTGAAAGAGAAAATGGGTAGCCGAGCTCTACCCTTATACAACCCAAAATATGAAAGAATAATTATAATTTACAAATGAGTAAATGCTATGGGGGTCTTCAAATCTTCATGCTTCATGTCCCTTCTTTAATTTGGTAGACTTCAAGGCATCACATGGCACCTCAGGACTAAGCCTTCTGGCTAATGTTCATCATATTCCTTCATAACACTAATCCTAATTCCTAATGTAAAAATACATTAAAAATAGGAAAAAGAAAATCTAACTACAATCAGAAAATAAGTGTTAGCTAAACACACATATAATCACAAGCAGTTATATTTATAATTTGGACTTAACATCCTACACATGGGTAACCAAGCCCACCTGTCTTAGCTTGAATTATGTTTAGGGGTTTAAGCAACCTCTTAAGTGAGCATTTATATTTATTTTAAGTACCCTTTAAGCACAATCCCCTATAGAAAATATGATTAGACTAATCATAGCATCTAGTCTACAAACACACATCTAGTCTAAATATAACATATTATAAAACCAAATATATATTACCATGCACCGTCCTAACATAAAGTTAGAAGTGGTGACTTAGTTGTAATGTGTATGTATTAAGGCTTGTGTGGTATGTCCTAGCTAGGCATTAAGGTTATGATTTTCTATATGTGAAAGAAGTTTAATCATAAGAGGTTGATTTCACTTTAAGTGGTTTAATTGATTTGGGAATCTTACTTAGTATTTTTTTTCATTTGACCTACACTTAGCAACTAAGTGTTATAAAGAGAAGAAAAAGAGAGGATCACTCTCTTTTATCCCATCCTTGAGTCATTTCTAAATCATGTTAATTAACTTAGTTCTCTTTAGTGAATGGCTTATTACACATTTTAAATTAATCCTAAATTTAGGTCCATTTTAAATAATCCAATTCAATATGAAAGGCATCTTAAGATTAATTTCATTGAATTACTATCACATGACACATATTAACTCATTCATTTCCATCACATGTAACATGCTTATGATTAAATCCTAAGAATACCTATACATATAATATGTTTTAACACACTTAAATGATGGATGTGAGTATGTGCATTTAAAGTTTATATTTTTCATTTGAATGAATTATTTCATCATTTTAATTTAAAGCTCTATCTAAATTCTTATACAAAAATACATAGGGATGAAATTAAATAAGTATGTCATTGTTCATTGTGCAAGTGAGGTAATCAAATGACCTCCTTAGAAACCTAGCCTGTATTCCAGGGATGTCCGGTACTATATATCATTACATTCAATCATATGTATACATGAACATAAGAACATAAGAAGCTCCACATCACATGATCAATTAATTTAATCACTTGAACAATTGCAAATGCATGTATTTTTGATAAAAGAAAAGGGGTTTTAATTCCATAATTACATACATACACACACATATAAGAGACATAATATAGTACATGCCTTTGTTAACCAGGAAAGTGAGGTAATTAAATGACCTCCTTAGGATTACTTAAAGCCTCGTATTCCCGAGATGTCCAGATTAAATATTTGCTTTTCTCAAATACATATGGATGTATACATAAGTAAAGGGACTAAAACCATGCAAAGATTATATTTTAACTTGATTAAAACATTTATGCATGTGGATTAAAGTTCTTATTCAAATTCTAATGTAGAAATACACGTAAATGAAATCAAATAAGTACTCATCGCTATTAACCAAGAAAGTGAGGTAATCAAATGACCTCCTTGGGGCTACTAAACCTCTTGGGATGCGGGACCTATTAACATTCGTACATGTAAAGCTAAACATGAATCAAAGAAAAGAAAGCTTCAATCCAGACACTTAGGGTATAATCACATACATCTCCTATGTATTGATAACTAGCATTCATAGTATATGTAATCATTCATTTATAAGCTTTAAAAAAATACATTTAGATTTAATAGTGATAATAGCTACACATATATTAAATTAAATAAACACATGCAAGCTTGACATAAAGAAAACCATTTGATTTAATTAATTTTGCAAAAGATGAATGCAAGAATCAAATGACATATAACCTTAAATATGATCAGAGAGGAATAAAGAATAAATAAACATAAGCATATGATTTCATTCAACCAAATTATTTTCTAAGGACAATCATATCAAATACAATTATTTAAAGCAAACCAAAGCTTTTTAATGTCATTTTTAATTTGATGTTTAATTTGATTTAAGGAAAGAGAGAAAGAGATTTGCTAATCCTAATCCCATCCCATATTTGTAAGTTAATTTGATTTAATAAAGAGTAATTAGGTAATTTTATAGATTAAGTTAAGATATGAATTTTAATTAATTTACCCTTACTTATGTTACCTTAAAGTAATTAACTAAATAATTATGAGCTAATATAATATGCAAATGAATTGAAAAGTAAATTTGTAATGATCCTATGAAATGAAAGAGCTTAATGCAATTGTCTCACAATTAATTATTAATTAAGTTTAAGAAACTTACTTAATTACTTTTATGATTTTCCCATACATGTAGGCAAATCATAATTTTATTAAATCTCTTTAGGTTAATAAATGCCTAAAGATCTACCCCTCAATTAATTAAGTTTAGATGTATTTTAAGTTTTAATTAAACTAATTAAGTAACTAATTAATTCCTCTTGAAAAAGTGAAGAAAATTTAGGGAAAAGTTAGGATAGAAACCCCAATCCGATTCCCTAAACCTCCTCACTATTAAACATTGATAAATGACCCAATTAATTAAGCAAGCCACTATTCATATGCTTAATTATCACTTAATTAAGTTAATAAAGTAATTAGAGCTTAATTAATTAATATTCCCAATTAATTAGCCAATAAATCCCAAGAAAAATCTTGAGATTAATTAATTAACTAATTAGGGAGTAATTAAGGTAATTAACTTTTTAATTAAATTTTATTTAAGCCTAAATTGCTATTCAAAATCAATTAAGAATAATTTTAATGGATTCATCTTTAAAATATCTTTAAAATGAACATTTGTTTATATTTTTTGGATTTTTCTATAATTTATTATGAATTATGAAAATTTTAGCCTTAAAAGGGATTAAATAGCCTTAATTCTAAATATGGAGCACTAACATGGCTTTCCACATGGCACAAGATTAGCTATTTAAGTAGTCACATCCATGGTATCGGTGGGAGGCGCGATATTGATCTCCACCATTCGATCTCAAATGGATGGTGTAGATCAACTAATGATTAGAAGGATTGTCGATCGATCTAATGTGATCTAATCACGTATGTCAATTTCGATCAGGTGGAATGGACGACGCATGATCTATCATCTCACGAATGATGAGCGACTTCACCATGGATCATTGATGCGAGCTCCTTTCGGATTACTCAAATCAACCCCACACCTTCGCATAAGGATCCAGAAGATCCAATAGCTAAGATCATCTTACATGCAAATTTTCTTCACAAAGCTCCAACACATTTTGATTAAAGCTTGGTTTTAATGGATTTACCTCATCAGAGCTAAGACTAGTAATTCGTACGCTTCAGGAAGCTTCGTCTAGTTGAGATGAAATTGGATTAGTTCCATGCAGATTGCTCGAAAGTCCAAGAATGGTGCTTTGGAGCTTCGATTTTGATCGAAGTCCATCCTCCGGTGAGCTTGGAGCATGGAGGAAGCTTCAGGTTGCCTCAACGAGGCATGGAGATGGTGTAGGAACGAATATTTAGACTTTGGTTGAGAAATGGAGAAGTTGGAATCAAAGATCAGCTCCCATGTTTTGGCTTTGCTCAGGAAGAAGAAATCCGAAGTGGGGAGGCTTTGGAATCACTCGAGAGCTTACTAGGGAGTTTTATTCATCTCTTGGGAGTTCGGGGCGATGGTGTGAATTCTTGTTGATTGAGGGGTATCTTGCTTGGTGAGGTGGATGACGGATTGTCTCCCATTTTTTGGCTAGCAAGCCGCCGTCAAAATGTCAGAGTTTTCCCCATCAGGTCCATGTGGCTTTGAGTGGAGGAATGCTTGGGAGGTGGCTCAAGGCTTGACATGGCTGGTTGCATCTCCCTTTGTCCATGGGGTTCTCGATTTCTAAGGGAGGTGAGTTAACTCACCTCCCTTTGGTCCATGGCAAGCTTATCCCACTTAGGGTGGGCTAGGTGGCTAGGTGATACCCCATTTAGGTGCTTGAAGGCTTCCAAGGATGAAAGAAAAGTGGACTTTGCCAATTTTGGCAAAATCCCACATGGGGAGGCATATCCAAGGGAGGTTTGTCTTGGGTTTAGCTCCAATTGGGTTTGGGCTAACCTAGGATGGGTTTGGGTTGTGTTTGGTCAAGTTCCAAGGTCCCATGGGTTGGTTTCAAGGATTTGGCTCAATTTGGTCAAATTAGGTCAATTTGAGTCATTTGTGTTAGGTTGACCAATTGGTCAAATTAGGTCAAACCAAGGATTGGATTAGGTTCAAATGATGATTTGAAGTGTTTTAGTTCAAGTGGTTTCAATCAATTTGGCTTAGGTTTGATTTTGGCTCATTTGGATTCATATAGGTCAAATGGGTCAAGTTGATCAATTTGACCAAATTGGCCAAATTAGCTTGGGTTGGGTGTTGATTCAGGTTCAATTAGTCAATTGAATGGGATTGTAAGCTTTGGTTTGGTTAAATTTGGGTTTAATTTAGATTTTATCAATTTAACCCTTTAGGTCAATTTAGGCTAAGTTGGGTTAGGCTGACCAATTGGTCAAAATGGGTTCAATTATGGCTTTGGTTAAGTTCAATAAGCAATTTGGAATGAACCTGATCCACTAGTTGCAATCAATTTGGGTTGGATCATGATTTGACCAATTTTGACCTTTTAGGCCAATTTGGGTCAACTTGGGTCAAATGGTCAATTGAGTTTGGTTTGTCTCAATTGATGGTCAAGTCATGTTCAATCATTTATTATGGGTTGATGTGAATCAATGGTTTCAATTGTTTGGTGTAGGATGAGTTTTGGCTAATTTGGGTTTCATATGGGCTGGGGTTGACTTAGTCAAATGACTAAGTTGACATTTGATTTTAAAAGCAATTGATCATCCTAGGGTGATCGATGATCATGATATAAGGATTGGATGGGCTTGGTTCAATCCAATTTTGGTTGGATTAGAACTTGGTTCATATGGATTCTTTAGGCTACTTTAGGTCAAGTGGACCTAAATGGGTCGATTGACTTGGTTTTGGTTTGATTAAGGTTTAGTTGGATTTATATATGAGTTTAGAATTGAAATATAAATCTAACTGCAATCAATTTAGGCTATGATGGGTTTTGGTTCATTTGGAATTTTTAAGTCAAAAGGGCTAAGTTGGGCTTGACTTGGGTTGATTTCAATTTGGCTTGATGATTGTAGGTTTCATTTATATTTGGATAGATGATTGAAGGAATGATTGATTTAGGAAAAATCTATTAGTTTTGGCTTGATTTTGATGAGTTTTGGTCAAGTTCAAGGAAATGGCTTAAAGGATTTAAATTGAGTTTTGATTTGGTTTTGGCTATTTGAATTTATATTTCATTTATATTTGTAAATATAAATAAGATATAAATGAATTATGAGAAAATCACTTGAGTTTGGAAGCAAATTTGACCAAGCTCATAGAAGTAGATCAAAAGGGCTTAGAAGGAAATCAATTTATTTTAATTTAGTTTTGATCATTGTAATGCGGGTTTCATTTATATGTGAGAAGATAATTGATTGAATAATTGATTTATGAGAAAATCAATTGATTTTGGGTTGATTTGAATGGGATTTGGCTAAGCTCATGGAGGTAGGTCCATATGGATTAGCATGGGATTTGATTGGATTTGGATTTAGTTTGATTTAGTTTTGGTTATTTGAGTTTATATTTTATTCATATTTGTGAATATAAATTAAGATATAAATGATTCATGAAGAGATCAATCAAGTTTGACTTAAATTGGGTGGATATTTGGCTAAGTCCATGAAATTCAATCATAAGGCTTAAGGAAGATTTGGGAGTTTAAATTTGGGTTTCAATCATTTGGAAATGAGTTTGGACTTGAATTTAATAAATGATTGAGATATTGAATTGATCTTGGAGAAAATCAATTGAATTTGGATTGATTTGAATTCGATTAAGGGCCAAGTCTATAAGATAAAATCATAAGGCTTGGGCAGGATTTTGATTTTGGATTTCATTATGGGTTTCAATTATTTGATTTGAAATTTAGATTTGGATTTGGTATTTGAATTGAATTTGAGGTTTGGTTTGAGAAGTTAGACATAGGTTGGGTTTAGGTCACTAGATATATGATTTCTTTAAATACCTAAGGCATATCCTAATCATATGACTAACCTTTCTAAGCCTTTAGGGTTAGGTTAAGTGTTCACCTAATCACTAGAAGTGTCTTAAGACTAATAAACTCTTAGTATCTATAAGAGTCCTAGATCTATGATGAGGAGGTTGAAATCTCACTCCAAAAGTAAGGTCAACAAAAGGACCCCCAATAGGTGTGGCGTAATTGACAAGGCACACCACACGTATTGGCGTTAATCAAGGCGATCAACAACTTCTGAAGAATTGCAAGCACTAATGGAAATGATCTATAGCTAAACTTGAGATGTAATAAAATCATAATTTTAGTGCAATGCAACTCAACTTATACCATGGGCATAAGAGAGAAAGGAGGGATCCACTGAGGGATCGGGTATATGAACCTTCCACTAAGGAAGCAGGTTCGAGTTATCCGCTGGGGATAAGGGTTTGAGTTTTATCATATGATTTGGGGAAAGATGATCCACTGGCGGTAAGAATTTATAATCTGTCGGGGATGGGTGTATGAACCATCCACTAGGGAACCAGGTTCAGGTTGTTTGGGTTTGATTTTATGGATGTATCCACTGGGGATAGTATATGATTTGGTTTAATTTGATTTGAGGTTGAGGGCATATATGCTAGAGATATGAACTTGGATCCGCTAGGGATAAGGTGGATTTAATTTATGGACCCTATCTGTGTGTGATGGATCCACTAAGAAGGGTCTATATCAGCCTTGGCCTATCTCAGGTTTACAAATCCAAAGAGACAGTCTATTGGCTATGTGGTAAGACCATCCAACCTAAAGGTTGCCTTTCGGTGCACAATGGCTGAGCTAGGAAGAAAGCGTACTAGACTTGCATCTTCCAAAGTAAGGAGCAACCATTGGGGTGATTTATTGGTAGCACAATAAATCAAACCTGACCTAGGGTGACTACTGAGTGAATGCCGCTATGGATTCATATCAACTCAAAAATAGTCAGAATTAATATCATTTTAATTTAATGGACCTTATTGGTGTGCAATGGATCCACTGAGAAGGGGCCATATCAGCCTTGGCCTATCTTAGGTTTACAAATCCAAAGGGATAGTCTACCGACCGTGGGGTAGAGCTAACCAACCTAAGGGCTACCTTTCGGTGTGCAACGACTAAGCTAAGAAGAAAGCGTAGCAGACTTACATCTTTTAAAGTCAGGAGTAACTGTTGGGGTGATCTGTTTATAGCACAATAAATCAAACCCAACCTAAGGTGACTACTGAGTGAGTGCCGCTTGTGACTTATATCAACTCAGAGTAATTGACGGTGATGAGTTTTGGTGACACTACCCTAAAGATAGGAAGCTTGCTCGAAAAAAAGTACTGATGGGGGTGTCCTCCTAATCCATTAGCGAATATATATCTTGTTTATTTTATGTTTTCGTGGACCCTATTGGTGTGCGAGGGACCACATTGAGAAGGGGCTATATTAGCCTTGTCCTATCTCAGACTTACTGGACCAAAGGAGAATCTGCATATCCGTAAGATAGATTCTCTAACCATAGGGGTAGCTACTAGGAAAGAGGGACTGTCCAATCCAAGAGTAACCTGAATAGTGTCTAAATGGGGTTGCAAAGGATGTGATCCAAATAGAGTGACCATAGGGGAGGTGCCACTAGGGACATTATTCTGGATCCTGTAAAAGAAAGTCTATAGGTGTACGGTGGCCAACTCAAGAAGAAGGCGTAGTAGACTCACATCTATGCCATGCGAGGGTGGGTATCCACCAAGTGGGTCGCTGTCAGCATAGCAAGTTGCAACCAACCTAAGGTACCTATCGGTGTGCGATGATAAATCTAAGAAGAAGGTGTGTAGGCTTACATCTTCACATATGCAAATGATCATCGAGATAGTCTGTCATTGGTGGGACAAATGACCTAGGGAGACTACTAAGTGAGGAGTCCCACGTAAGGATGGGACTTGAAGTAGTCAAGAGGAAAGGAGCCACTGGGGGACTTATCCTAAGCCTCAAATATACTCGACCCAATCAATGCATGATGGCTAATTCAAGAAGAAAGTATAATATACTTACATCTTCTTAAACAAAGTCAACATGAGGCAGCTTATTGGTCACGCAGTAAGGCTTATTGAACTAACAAGGTCCTCGTCGATGTGCAATGGTCAAGTCAAAAAAAAGGTGTGTAGATTTACATCCTCTTAAACAGGGAACCACTAGGGTGACACACTAGTAGCATGTCGGTCACCTAGAGCATCTCTTGAGTGGAGTGGGGCGTTATCCCAAATCAGTAGCCCAAGACAAAAGATATGTGTTTGTTTTATATGTGGTTGTGTGTAGTTTGTGTTTGTGTCATGTTGATAAAGGATAGGATGCCACTTTCTACACTAAAACTCATCATGGCAGATTCACAAACAAAGATGTTTTTAAAATGGAAGAGATGGAATTTGATATGAAAAATTTCATTGATAATTATTTTGAAATAAGATTTATGGATAGAATTTCTTTAGGTAGATCCTGTTGATTGGAAGCATCAGGCACTCTCCCTTATGATTTATAAGTTGATAAGATCCTTCTTGGTAGGCCTTCTCTAGGGCAAAAGGGCCTTCCCAAGTGGGTTCAAACTTGCCTCTCATCTTGCAATGGGCAATAATTGGTCTCCTTAGATCTAAAATAAGCTCTCCTACTTGAAAAGCTCTAGGATAGACCAACTTATTATGAGCTTGAATCATTTTGGCTTTGTACAACTCGAGATTCTGGCATGCTCGTAGGCGTCTCTCTACCAAACCTTCAAGCTCTTCTAACCGTAACTTGGCATTCTGCTCCATTATGATCTTACTACCCATAGATATCCTTAGTGATGGGAGTTGGACTTCTAATGGTAGAATGGCTTCAGACCCACACACTAAGGAGAAAGGGGTATTTTGAGTTGGTGTTCTCTATGTAGTGCAATAAGCCCACAAGGCTTCAACTAACTGCTCATGTCACTCCTGCTTGTTGTTGTCGAGCATCTTCTTTAATATATGGATGAGAGTTTTGTTTAAGGCTTTTGCTAAGCCATTTGCCCTCGAGTAATAGATGGTAGAATATATCTAATCTATGCAGTGTCTCTGGGCAAATCTATTGATCTTGGTGCTCTTGAACACAATACCATTATTAGATATAATTCATCGAGGCACTCCAAATCTATATACAATATGGTTCCTGAAAAATTAGAGCACATGCTGAGTTGTGACCTCTCTAAGTGATATCACATACGCCCACTTGGAAAAGTAGTCGGTGGCAGCTAGGATAAACCAATGACCCTTAGAAGAAGGAGGGTCAATCAGACCCACTATGTAGGTGCCCAATACTCGAATAGCCATGAGGCCAATGTAGGGTGTAGAATGTTGGGTGGTTGGTGTAGGACCACCCGTGCACGACCGCATGTAAGCTACATCCATATAGTTTATGATCATCAGAGGCTAGTAGTATCTTAATCTCTTGATCTTGGCTTTAATCTTTGGACTGGATTGGTGAGCTACGCATAAACCTGAGTGTACCTCAGTCATTATCTTATGGGCTTCGTGTTTATCCAAACAATGTAACCACATATGATCGAAGGGCTTCCAGTACAAGGTGCCATCCATGAGGGCATAGAAAAGTGCTCTTGCTTCATCCGATGGACTTGTGACTTCTTTTGAAGTAGTTTGCCTATAATTAAATAATCCATGAATGGTTGCCTCCAATCCAACTCCTCATCCTTTTTGGCAATGATAACCTCCCCTTTAAGAGAGTCTCTTGATGAGTTCAGCATCAATAAGGGATAAAGCTTGTCTATTTTTGACCCTTATTAGTATGGACTCATCTTCTGGACATGCCAACTCCTTGGTGAGCTTGGCTAAAGCATCTACTATGACATTTTATCCACGAGGAATCATGTAAATAGTAACCTATGGGATTTGGGCCAATAACTCTATAGTATACTTATTGTAGTGATGGAGCATAGGCTTTAGAACCTTGAAGGACCCATCAATTTGATTAATGACTAACTGAGAATCCCTAAAGATGTTGACGTTATAGATGCATAGTGTAACTGTTAACTCTAGATCGACAATCAGAGCCTCATATTGGCTTGGTGCATGCATTGGGGATGATATGAGAATCTCATCATCATAGGATGGGAGAACTATTCTACCCTGCCTTCCCTGGGATAGTAGATCATGGTTATTCTCCCCTTTGAAAGGAAGTTGCACCATCAAAGTGCATCTCTCAGTGGTGAATGCTAGTATCCCCTAAGTTCATGATTTGTTCATCGGGGAGGTCATCACTAAGCGGGGAGTCAGCAGGAAATGGGTGTGCTGCTAAAAAATCTGCTAGTGCTTATCCTTTCATCGCACAAAGGGGTACAAAAGTAATGTCAAATTATGATAAAATCATGGACCAACATGCCAACCATCTGGATAGGGTCGGACGTATCATGAGATATTATAGTGGGTTGATTCTAGAGATCAAGTTCACCTTATAAGAAAGTATGTAATGGCATAGCTTTTGGGATGCAAATATTAAAGCTAGGAAATGCTTCTCAATAAGTAGATAATTTGCCTCAACAGGGATTAGACAATAGTTGAGGTAGTAGAGTGTGTTCTCTTTCCCTTCATCATTGGCTTGGGCCAACAAAGCACCAAGGGAGTCATCTAATGTAGTAGTGTAAAGAATTAATGGCTTGCCTAGATTGGAACTGCTAGAACTGGCAGTGTCATTAGTTAGTGCTTGATGTCTTCAAAAACATGCTGACACTTATCATCCAACTTGAACTTGGCATCCTTTTTGACAAGTGCTGAAAATGGCTAGAATTTTCCTGATAGGTTGGATATAAAGCATCTTAGATACGCTAATTGCCCTTAGAATGATCTGCTGAGTTGAGTTAGACTTTTAGGGGTGGCATTTCTAATATCACCTTGATCTTCTCCAGATCAATTTCAATTCCCCGATGTCAAACAATAAACCCAAGGAATTTCTCTAAAGCTACTTTGAATGCACACTTGAGGTGATTCATTTTGAGGTTAAATTATCTTAATCATTCGAAAACTACTCTCAAGTCAAAAAGATGGTCTTCCATTTCTTTACTTTTACCTACGAGATTATTGACGTAACATTCGACTTGATGATGAATGAGTTCATCGAATATTTGAGTCATTGCCTGTTGGTAGGTGGCACCAACATTTTTAAGGCCGAAAGGCATGACAGTATAACAAAAGATTCTGATTGGGGTTTGAAAGGTAGTGTTTCTTTCATCCTCATGGGCCATCTTTATTTGGTTATATCCAGATAAGCCATCCATGAAAGAGAAGACTGTATGAGATGAGGCAATGTCCACTATCAGTTTTAGTGTTGATAGTGGAAATTCGTCCTTTAGACATGCCTTATTTAGATCCCTAAAATTGATGCATATGCGAATTCGACCATTCTTCTTCTTAACTGGAATGACACTAGCCAATCATGTAGGATATTTTTCTTTCTTGATAAAGTTAGCATCGATTAGTTTCTTGACTTCAAAAAAGATCTACTATTCAATGTCTAATCGCATGCATCTAGGAGCTTGCTTTTAGGGTTAGCACTAGGCTCTATTGCTAGTTTATGGATTGCTATGTTAGGAGATAAACCGGGCATCTCTTCGTAACTCCATGTGAAGCAATCCTTAAACTTAGTCAATAGCTTAACTAAGTCATTAGTTTTAGTATCATTCAACAATAAACTGATGTATGTCAGATGTAGATTATCTTTAGTTCTTAAGTTAATTTCTTTGAGCTCATCGATGGTTAATCTGATCTCCTCTTCGAACTTTGGTGGTGCATCTTTCACTTCAAAATCATCTGGGGTATTTGAAGTTTTTAAACACATCTTCTCATATGAGTTAGCATGATTTAAAAAGAATCTATCAAATTCCAAATGATTAGTGATGACTAAATAGTAGTCATCATCATCGACTGGACCCACTGTACCAAATTCTAGTCCAGGTCTTGATTGAGAGCTTTTGCATTCATTCTTGCATATTCTTTCAAAATAGTCTGACCTGTGCTTTGATCAAGTATATGTGATTAACCATTTCTTTACCAAGTTTAGAACACATGGAAAGTACCAATCAAAAGGTAATTCTATTAAATCACTATATGAATCATCCTCAAGTTCTACATCAACTTCTTAACTTGAGGAGAATGCTCCTAGAAAGAACCTCTAAGTCTTCACATCTGTTTATGACTTAGGAGCTTCCTTAACTACCAAACCCTCAACTTTTTGTGAGGAAAGAGGGGTTAGAGCTAAGGTTCCCAACTGATTTCTGACTATTTCACAAACAAACATGGATACATTTATATTTTGCCTTGGAGCCCAATCTTCCTCACTATCTTACTCTAGTGTCACCTCGAAAGGGATCTACTAGTGAGAAGAGCTAGCCAGTGTGCTAATCACATAAGGCTCATCTTAGAACTAGATTCCAAGTTTATATAGATAGTAGGTGTACTCCTGGTGTTTGGGACATACCTCCTATTGGGTGACCACTAGATTCCAAGATATTTAAAGAGAGACTTTGCCATCTAATTTTGATTTAGAATTCATACTCAACCAATTTAAGTAGGTTGAGTGGGGTTCAAATATTTGGATAAACTTTGGATATATTTATATATATGTTGTATGTTTTGTTTGAAAATTTGATTTAGAAAACCTTTACTTAGCAAATTTAGGTATGTTAAAAGGTTTTCAATTATATGTTTGAAAGTTTTGTGAAAACATCTTTGTTTGTGATGATTGTTTGTTATCGTGTGATTTATATTGATTTGATTTAAAAATGGGGCTCTTACTTAACAAATTTAGGTATGTTAAGTGGAGGCCAAATGTGTTTGATATGTGTTGATTTGGATTCACTTTTTGAAAAAAAGGGAACTCTTATTTGACAAATATGATATGCCAAACAGAGTTCAAATGTGTTATGATTTTGAAAGAGGGAAATCTATTCAACAAATTTAGGTATGTTAAATAGAGTTCAACTTTTTTTTATTTTTTAAAATGGGACTCTCATTTGACAAATTTGGGTATGTCAAATGGAGTCCAAATGTGTTTTGACTTTCAAGACTTTGGAAAAGAGGAATTCTACTTAACAAATGTGGGTATGTTAAATAGAATTCAATTTATTTTAATTTTCTAAAGAGAAAGGGAACTCTCATTTGAAAATTTTGGGTATGTCAAATGGGGTTCAAATATGTATTGATTTTATGTATGATTTTTTCTTTTGAGAAGAGGGAACTCCAACTTTAGCATATATGGAATATGCTAAATGGAGTTTCAATTTTTATGTCATAATTTCATTTAAAAACAAAATCATCAGTCAATAAATTTGGGTATGTTGAATGGAGATATCTATTTTCAAAAATGTGCTATTGAAAAAGGTATTTTAAAATTATTGATTTTGATTTTGAAAATAACCTCCATGTAATAATTGTAGGAATTGTTAAATGAGGTTTGATTATTTTTATGCTTTTTGAAAACTTCTTATGAATTTTTGTGCAAATCTTTTGTTATGTGAATTTTGAAAAAGTGCCTTCGAAAAGTGCCATTTTGCAAAGAGTTTAATTTCTTAAGTATAAGATGAACCTTTCCTCACCAAGCTAGTGGTAAGGAGGTTCTAAAATTTTAGTCATCTCCTTTCATTAGTTAATTTTATCTTTTACCTATTGGGGGACACAATAGGGGTTTCAAGACCTACATGGAGTGAGGTCCTAAAACCTAAAGAATATTGGCAAACATTGCTTAAGGATGAAATAAGCTAAGTGTCAATGACAAGAAAGATAGTCTCAGACTTTATATAAAATATAAGTCCACTATTGATGCTTGGAGACAACAATTGTCTACTAGAGATGGAGAGCGAAACTATCCCGAGTGAAGTCACCAAAAAATCTGTGGTGTTTATTTTTGAGATGTATATGGAAGACACCATGCAGATCTAAGAGGGTATGTATTGAAGTGATCAGGTACAATATTAAGGTATGATGTACTATCTTGAAAGATAGAGACATCACCTTTTAATTGACTTAATCACTTAATAAAGACTCCTAAAGCATGATGGGTCTTTGAATCAACCAAAGATTTTTCCTCAACTTTACATGGATGAATAAAGTAGGGTTTATATTAAACTAGGTTTTAAAGTTCCCTATGGAGGCAAGCCTCCATAGTTAATTACATCCTAAGGAAGTTGAGTTCCATAAGAATACTCTTCATTAAAGTGGGCAATTATTATCTCCAAAGATTTCAAGGATAAGACTATCAATAAATTGGCTATATTGGAAAATCAAGTGGGAAAGATCACGGAGAAGACTTATAATCAAAGCCAAAGGAAATGAGTAGGAAATACTCATGATACTATGAAATCTAGTGAGCATTTCAATATATCCTATAGTTAGGCTTTATAATTTTGGAAAGTGAGATTTATATGTTTTGAGCTAAAATTTAATTACTAGGGCTTATAATAATAACACAAGGTTGTGGAAATACTTAAGTGAATTTATGCTTGGCAGAAGAAAATAGCTACCTCAGATCCTAAATCTAAGAGCTTTGGCATAAAGCCAAAAGCGGCCTATCTATTGAAGCTAGCTAAATCCTCCTACGCTTTAAAACCATGTAGGAAAGTCATATGATATTGCAAGATAATTAGGTTATTATTATTTAGAAAGAGACTAAAGTCCTTAAACCCACTCCCTAAGAGACTAGAGCATGAGTGGTATGAGTAATGACTTAATCTATAAATACAAATCTTTTCAAATTTTAATTAATTTTTTGACACTTTATTTTGACCAAGGCCATAGGATATTTTATGTATAAATGCATGATGAAAATGAATTATGTGCTAAATCAGTGGGAAAGAGGTATTTTCTACCATGGAGAAGACCCTCAAAGGTCAAGTCTTCTCTTATCGTGCAAGGATGGAAACCCTCACTTAGCAAGAGTGAAGCAATATGCATGCATGATGTGAGACATGCAACATTCAACTAAGAGATTGCTAAATCTTTTAATTATGTTGATTTAATGCCTAGGCTTTATGTGATGTTATGAATAATTTAAAACTTTAGGTATGAGTTATAGTTGGGTAAAAGATTTATTTTTCTCTAAGAGCCTAATCGCATATAGGTCATATAAAAAACACCAATCATAAAAAAACTATGAAGAGGCATGTAATTTCTAATGCACAAGTCAAACTTAACATCAAACATTTTATAGCTATCGCAAAAGAATAATAATAGGTTCACCGTACAAAGAAAAGAAAAATGGGTAGCATCTACCCTTATATAACCCGGGATATGAAAGAATAATTATAATTTATAAATGAATAAATGCTATGGGGGTCTTCAACTCTTCATGCTTCATGTCCCTTCCTTCTTTGATTTGGTAGGCTTTAAAGCATCACATGGCACCCCAAGACTAAGCCTTCTGACCAATCTTTATCCTATTCCCCCATAATAATAATCTTAATTCCTAATGCAAAATTACATTAAAAATAGAAAAAGTATATCTAACTTCACATGAATAATAAGTGTTACACACATATAATCCCAAACAGTTATATTTATAATTTGGACTTAACACCCTCACATGGGTAACCAAGCCAACCTGTCTTATCTTGGATTATGATTAGGGGTTTAAGCAACCTACAAAGAGAGCATTTATATTTATTTTAAGCACCCCTTAAGCACAACCCCTTGCAGAAAATATGATTAGGCTAATCATCATTCAGTCTACAAATACATAACATCTAGTCTAAAATAATATATCATAAAATCAAACATACATCATACCTTTGTCCCCATAAAGCTAGAAGTGGTGACTTAGTTCTAATATGTGTGTATTAAGGCTTGTGTTGTATGTCCTAACTAGACATTAAGGTTATGATTTTCTAAATGTGAAAGAAGTTTAATCATAAGAGGTTGATTTCTCTTTAAGTGGTTTAATTGATTTGGGAATCTTACTTAGTATTTTCTTTTGTTTCATTTGACCTACACTTAACAACTAAGTGTTATAAAGAGAAGAAAAAGAGAGGATCACTCTCTTTCATCCCTACCTTGAGTCATTTCTAAAGCATGTTAATTAACTTAGTTCTCTTTAATGAATGGCTTATTACACATTTTAAATTAATCATAAATTTTGGTCCATTTTTTATATTCTAATTCAACATTAAAGGCATCTTAAGATTAATTTGATTGAATTACTATCACATGACACATGTTAACTCATTTATTTCCATCACATGTAACATGCATATGATTAAATCCTAAGTATACTTACACATATAATATGTTTTAACACACTTGAATGATGGATGTGAGTATGTGCATTTAAAGTTTATATTTTTTGTTTGTTGAATTATTTCATTATATTAATTTAAAGCTCTATCTAAATTCTTATGCAAAAATACATAGGGATAAAATTAAATAGGTATGTGTCATTATTAACCAGGGAAGTGAGGTAATCAAATGACCTCCTTAGGGCTAGCTAAAGCCTCATATTCTTGAGATGTCTAGACTATATACCATTACATTCAACCATATGTAAATTTGCATACATGGGCATAAGAAAGGGAGCTCCACATCACATGATCAATTAATTTAATCACTTGAACAATTGCAAATGCATGTATTTTTAATAAAAGAAAAGGGGTTCTAATTCTATAATTACATGCACACACATGTATAAGAGACATAAGCTAGTACATGCCATTGTTATCCAGAGAAGTGAGGTAATTAAATGACCTCATTGGGGTTACTTAAAGCCTCATATTTTCGGGATGTCTAGCCTAAATATTTGCTTTTCTTAAATACATATGGATGTATACATAAGTAAAGGAACAAAAACCATGCAAAAATTATATTTTTACTTGATCGAAACATTTAAGCATGTGGATTAAAGTTCTTATTCAAATTCATATGTAGAAATAGATGTAAATGAAATTAAATAAGTACTTGTCACTGTGAACTAAGGAAGTGAGGTAATCAAATGACCTCTTTGAGGCTAGCTAAAGCATCGTATTCCAGGGATGTCTGGATTATGTACCTATTAACATTCAGATGCATGTAAAGCTACATATGAATCAAAGAAAAGAAAGCTTCAATCCACACTTAGGGCATAATCACATACATCTCCTATGTATTTACAACTAGTATTCATAGCATATCTAATCATTCATTTATAAGCTTTAAAAAATACATTTGGATTTAATAGTGATAATAGCCACACATATATTAAATTAAATCAACACATGCAAGCTTGACATAGAGGAAACCATTTGATTTAATTAATTTTATAAAAGATGAATGCATGAATCAAAGGACATACAATCTTTAATATGATCGGAGAGAAATAAATAAACATAAGCATATGATTTCATTCAACCAAATTATTTTATATAGACAATCATATCAAATACAATTATTTAAAGCAAACCAAAGCTTTTTAATATCTTTTTTAATTTGATGTTTAATTTAACTAATCCTAATCTCATCCCATATTTATAAGTTAATTTGATTTAATGAAGAGTAATTAGGTTGATTTTATGGATTAAGTAAGTTAAGATATGAATTAAATAATTAATTAACCACCTGTTACTTTAAAATAATTAACTAAATAATTATGAGCCAATATAATATGCAAATGAATTGAAAAGTAAATTAGCAATGGTCTTATGAAATGAAAGGCCTAATGCAATTGGCTCACAATTAATTAATTAAGCTTAAGAAACTTACTTAATTACTTTTATGATTTTTTCATACATATGGGCAAATCATAATTTTATTAAATCTCTTTAGGCTATTAAACACCTAAAGATCGACCACTCAATTAATTAGGTTCAGATATATTTTAATTTTTAATTAAACTAATTAAGTAATTAATTAATTTCTCTTGAAGTAGTGAAGGAAATTTAGGGAGAAGATTAGGATAGAAACCCAAATCCAATTCCCTAAGCCTCCTCACTATTAAATAGTGATAAATGACCTAATTAATTAAGCAAGCTAGTGTTCATATGCTTAATTATCACTTAATTAAGTTAAGAAGGTAATTAGAGCTTAATCAATCAATTTTTTAAATTAATTAACCAATAAATCCCAAGTCATCCCCTTAAATAATTTTAAAAGTTTGAGGTTAATTAGTTAATTAATTAGAAAGTAATTAAGGTAATTAACTTTTCAATTAAACCTTAATTAAACACAAATTATTGTCAAAATCATATAAAAATAATTTTAATGGATTCATCTGTGAATTATCTTTAAAATAATCTTTTATTTGTACTTTTTGGGATTTTCTACAATTTACTCTGAATTATGGAAGCTTCAGTCTTAAGAAGGGATTAAATAGCCTTAATTAAGCCTTAATCCTATCGGCACCATGTGCCATGCTGATGTGGTGCACTTTTCATGTGGTATCATGGGATTGGCTATTTAAGTAGTCACATCTGGCTAATGCGGTATTGATGGATCGTCACCGGATCGGATCGTGGATCAAACCCAAGGTTAAAGGATTTATCAATTGATCTGTAGTCTAATCGCGGTCCATTACGATCATGTAGATGGATGACGTCGCGTGATCTATCAGCTCACGAATGATGAACAATGGAGCCCATCCGCCATGGATTGTTCGTCAGAAATACTTCGACTTCCGAATCAATCCCACACCTTTGCGTGAAGGATCCAGTCCAATGGCAGATCGACTCATGCAAATTTTTTTCACAAAACTTCAACACATTTTTGCCTAAATCTCAATTTCAATGGATTTACCTCATCGGAGCTAAGATTGGTGATTCGCATGCTTGAGGAAGCTTCATCTAGTTGAGACAAAGCCCTGTTGAGTAGTAATTGGATTGGTTCCATGTAA
>CM038222.1:123472710-123638575 GCA_021442155.1 Cymbidium sinense
GGTAATTAACTATGAAAGCTTGCATTCATAGAAAGTGCAACCCAGATCTAAATAAAATCTTACATAATGTTAGAGGAAATCTCGTTGAACATATATACCAATATGTCTTATAAAAAATATACTCTTACCCAACTCACCAAAGATAGAGAAGAACATTCTTAAAGGTGATTTTCAAGAATGATCGATCTAGTGAGCGACAAGTTTATTACGAAGTTATTTGGTAGGAGAGCAAGCACCTTAAGAATTTTTTTATCATAACATTCATTTTTCAAGATTTCTATTGGATTTTTGTAATGATTTCTTTCATATAATGATTAATGTACATTCATATTACCAAGTTTTGGTTATCACATCTATAAATTGTCTTTCACCATGGTTAGTTGAATTTTACTCTCATTTTCCTTGTGAAGAGAGCAACTTCTTATTATGTGAGTTACTTCTTATTTTCTCACCCACTTTCTTAACTTTTTAAAAGTTCTTGTAAGGTATGGTAATGGTAGCTCTAAAAATAAAGCTGATGCTAGATTTGTGCAAGCTAAGACTAAGGAATTGATAGAACTTTAGACATTGATAATCCCAATCATTTTCCATTTTTATTGCTAAAATAATATGAGATTTTGAGTGTGAGTGGTCGATGATGATGATGATTTAGTACTATCTTGTAGGATGAGTTATGCATCCATTTAGAACACTTTGGTTTAGCTCTACTTCCCATTTTTCTATAAGTGATATTCTTCACTGCTATAGGGTGGTGCTCACTTAAGTCATACTAAACTTTATGATGAACATAATTATTTAGAGTGTTCCTTTCATTTCATATTTAGGGGGAATGAAAGGGTACCAACTGCAGAGCGTTTGCCTTGGGGAGTGACCAACCTCACAATGTATTGATCTTACACTTTGGTTGCCAATCATGAAGTATTGGTCTTTTTTAGTGATCTACTAATGGGTGTTGGTCGTACACTCTATCCCCCAACCATAAACTATTATTCTTGAAGAGTTATCAACCCATGGGGTTTGATCTTACACTATAGTTTCTCATCATGGACTATTGATCTTGGGAATGACTAACCTCATTATCAACCTTACACTCTAGTTGTTAACCATAGAGTATTAGTCTTGGGGTCACCAAACTTATGAGGTGTTAATCTTACACTCTAGTTGTGACCACGAGGTCTTAAGGTGCCACACAAGGTGTTGATCTTACACTTTAGTTACCAACCATAGAGTGTTAGTCTAAGAAATTGTTAACCTCATGGGGTGTCCAGACATGCACTCATCAATCCTTGTTAATTCATGAAACATCTCTATGCAAATATGATATTATTATTTTCTCGAGTATTCTATCAAGTAAAGTTTTACTTGCTCGGCTAAGGATAGTTTTCACTTAGCCAAAAGTGGCATGCTGAGCATTCTAAGTTTATAGTCAACTCTTCAAGTGTTAACCTAGATTATTGCCAAATTTTTGTAGTGGGTAAATTAATCACTCCATTCATTATGTGAAAAGATCTTTTAATATTATATTAATAGCAAATTAGAGGGAAGTATAATGCAAAAGTATGACTTATCTTTTATGAGTAGAATCTCTTTAGATCCTTTGCATTCTAGTTGCATAGCAGGTTTAGTCCAAAGTGAGTTTGTAGTTAATATGCTTTGAGAGTGACTTGTATTTAATCTATATAATGGTTGTCCCAAGTGTGGGCAAGTTTTCCTAATTTATTCTAGTAATCCACCATGTCAACTTTCGTTAACACTAATATGCTAGTTTTAACTCACTTTTCTTTAACACGGTGATTGTAATATTAGCCCATTTGCATTTTTGTCTCTTCTTATCTTAACAAAGCTTTGATCCTCAACTCTTCATTATATTAGAGTGATTTTCACAGATATGGAACTTGAGTTTCACCACTCACCATTCTCTTTACGACTAGTTGTAATGACATTTTGACATGAAAGCTCATACTCAACTGATAATATGGCCTCTATGCCATGGAAGAGCGCAAATGGCATGTGACCAGTTGTTAAGGTTGTAGTTGTCATAAGGGCCTTATGTGGAGTGGGTAGGATATCAACTCAAGTTGATTTAGGTTCTCGCTCTCTTTTACTTTAGCAAGTTCAAGATTTTATTATTCACCACTTTGATCAGGCCATTGCTTTAGGGGTGATTTATCAAAGCATGGTTCAACTATTTTTCTTATTATTTGAAGAATTACCTTTATTGCTTATTAACAAATTAGAGTCCATTACTCATTATGATTGACATTAATATTCTACACTTGCAAATGATATCGATCCAAATGAAGTTTTGAATTATCTATGTTATTTCAGTAAGTGGCAACATTGCCTCAATCCAATTACAAAAATAATTAAAGAGTTTGACTTTTTTTTGTCCACTAGCCAGAGGCAGTGGGCCAATCAGATCCATCCCCCAAATGATAAGGATTTCAAGTTACAGATGAAGGAATATATATTGTTTGATGATGATAATGACAACATTTACACTACTATTGAAAATGTTACTAAATTGGGACCAGCTTCTACTTCACTTAAAAGAAAGAAGCAAGGTGAGGCTGAAGTTTCAAAAAAAATAATAAAAAGAAAAACTAAAAGGAAAGTTAAGCATAAAAGATTACTTGATTATGTTATTAAATGTTAATTATTATAGAGAGTTTGATAAAAGATCTACAAATAGAAGAAGTTGGAGATGATGAGATACAATTAGAGGATGATGATTTTTCTAAAAATTTTGAAAATGAGGATGTAGACACTATAAATCATGATCATCATGATTTATTTTATTTTTAAGTGTGTGATTATTCTAAACCCTTATATAATGTTTTTATTTAGAGTTTTATGATTTATATCATTATGATAATAAACTAAGTAGTAAGCATATATGTTTTTGGAAATTTTTATTTAGAGTTTTATGATTTTCAAGTCTTTTTTTAAAAACAAATGTGGGATAATATTTTTATTTGATATTGAAGATTGAGTTGTTATATATATATAAATTGAAGTTTAGATATTATATATGTGAATGCATTATAATTGTGTGATATGTATGTAAATCATCATAAACACAAATGAAAAGTCATGTATCATATGTTATAGTAGCTTCAAAAGAGTTGAAGCTAAATATTATGAATGAATAGTTTCATAAAGTTGAAATTAATATGAAAAGGAATCATAAAATTATTAATTTATAACTGAATATAAAATGTTCACTATAACCTTAATGTATAATGAGTTTGTTTTGAACTACATGCATGTTTAAAGATCAACCAAGACTTTTGTAGATAGAGGAAATAGCATCTACAATTTATGTAATTGTTCTACTTTATAAAGAATCGATGCTTTAGTAGCATCTAATATTTGGAGTGGATTGGAAAGTTTAAAGTGGATTGGCATGCATTATTTATTAATATCATTAGAATTTTTAGGAAGGTTTCTAGAAGTGTTGGGGTTAATTGTAGGAATTCTCTATTTGAGAGGTATAGGATATTTAGAGTTATTTTTGGATTTCTTATGATCAAGAGGTTTCAAATTAGAGATGTTAAATGCTAGTTCAATTGGGTAGATGGTATATTCAATTTAGGATTAATGGGGTGGGAAGTTTAGAGTGTCATGATAGTGAAGAGTCAATTGAGTGTCTATTGGAGAAAAGTTGTAGATAAAAAACTGAGAGATCATGTGGGAATAAGAATAAAATAAATTTGAAACCTATTGAATAATCATCAAAAGAGAGTGTGTTTATTTATAAACAAAATAAAATAACTAATTATAATTTCAAAATCAAAAGTGTGGATAGCAAGGTGGCTAACTCCACTTTTTGTTAGGATCATTTTAATGTTGTCACTCTTATTTCATGTAGATTTAAACTTAATTTTGTAAAAGAACCTTGACAAATATTGTAAATAGTGCTAACACCTATATTTCAACTTGTTTGAACTTGCATAGGCTAGCCTCATGAGGAATGAATGATGGATGATCCACCAATCTTATCCCAAATACTTTTCAAACAAACTTTTATAATTTAGCCACCTTTCCATTAACTTCCTAACAAATTTAACAACCATATTTCAACTATATTTAAAATAAAATAAATATGGTAAAAATTAAACTCTAGAAAAGCTAAACAAAATGATGTGGTTGATCTTGCTATTTTTATGATATTATTGTCATATGATGAAGCTAGTAATACATTTCGTAAATAATGTGAAATATAAATATTCAATGTGTTAACATATTTAATCTTATTATCATATTTTAATTTGAAATTAACATTTTCTGATGTATCAATCTTGATAGATGGAAGACTCCTTGTTGGAATTAGTCTAGTACAATTATTCTCAGTAGATGATCAGTTCTAAAAAAAATAAGAGTGATTGATGCATCAAATGAATCTAAAGCTACTTATTGTTACTTTGTCTTAGAATAATTCTTCTTGAAGGCTGCAGTATAAAATAATTAAATTGTAACTATTTATATTGATAACTACTTAGTCCTTCACGCTTAAAATGATAAATGATAACAAGTTTTCCCTTCATATATATATATATATATATATATATATATATATATATATATATATATATATATATATATATATATATATATATATATATATCTGTGTGTGTATGTGTGTGTGTGTGTGTGTGTGTGTGTGAAGGATAACATGATATCAATTTAAATAAGTACAACTTAGCTATTTTATAATAATCTTTAAGAAGAATGATCATAAAGTAAAGAAATAGTGGGTAGATTTAGACCTTTTTATCCTTCATATTTAATAAACATGATACATGCTCATAGGGGTTATAATTATCTTTGTATTGTTAGTGTTTATGTTCACAATGATTGTGATATTATGTTTATCAGTAGATAATTATGTTATATTTTATGTAATTTGGAGTAATGCATGTTAGGAAATATTTGTTGATCTCACTTTTGGAGCGAGGATTAACATTTCTTATCTTAGACTTTGGAACCTTCTAGACACTTGGATTTCCTTAATGCTAAGACACTTCTAGTGATTAAAGGGACACTAAAACTTGAGCTTGAGACTTAAAGGTGTGACCCTAACTTTTTTGACTTAGGACAAATAGGTTTCATCGATCCTATGGCCTAAATTAAGACTCATATCTATTCACTCATCCGAACTCAAGCTCATATAGATGAAGCTAAACCAACTCTAACTCATTCAAATAATCTCATGAATTTGGTTTTCTAATCCAAGCTCTAAGATAAATTACCTTGGGCCATAACCCAACTTAAGCCCACAACAATCCTATAACTCAACTCAAGCCCATTCAAGAAAACTAAATCCAACTTAATTTTCACTCTAATTATTCAATAGAACACTTAAAGCTATTCCAATACTTGCAATCAAGCCAATTGAACCAAAGGGAGGTGACCAAGTTAAGCCCATTTCACCTAAAGTTTCAAATGAGCTAAAATCTAAATGAGCCCAAATTAATTACAACATCAAATAATTCAACTTTATCATTGAATACACCAAACCATCCATAGCCCCAATATATCCAAGTTGACTTGACCAAGTCACTTGACCCAAAGTGACCAAAAAAAGTTTATTGAACCAAACTCCAATTAAAACTCTCATTGGATCAAATCAAGCCATCCAATCCCTTCAATTGTAGATCATTGAACACTCCACTAATCAATTGAACCCAATCAAGCTAATTGGACTATTTAACCCATGTTGACCCAATTTAGCCTAAAGGATCAAATTAAACAAAATCAAATTCTAAACCAAATTGATTGAAATAAATACTTCCAACCAATCACTAATTCAAAATTAAACATAATCCAACCTTCAATTGGATCCAATTTGGCCAACCTAACCCAATTAGCCAACTTAGCCTAATTTGACCTAAAGAGTTAAATTGAACCAATTCACCCATAATCCAAATGAAGTCAAATCAACTCTTACAATCAATCATTAATGATCAATTGAACATAGACCTAACCCATGCTAAAGCCAATTTGAGAAATTTGGTCAAATTGGTTAGCCCAATTGAACCCATGTGACCCATATGGGTCGAGCTAAACCCAACCAAACCATGACTCATCCTTAGGTCACCATGGTCCCACCCAAGTCCCAACCCATGGTGAACTCAATTTGGGTTTGCCCAAAAGTGATCAAATTTCCATTTGGATGGGTTCTCCACCTCTTTACCTCATGATAGCCACCTTTGGCTCTTCTTAGATAGAAGGACCACTCACCTAACCTAACCCAAAGTTATTGGGCTCAGCCTTTGGCCAATAGATGGTGAGTTTACCCATGGAAACCCATTGGTCCACCTAAGTGAGAGTTTACACCTCATGCTAGCCCACTACACTCTCTTAGCCTCTCACCCTCAGCCACCTCAGCAGTCTTCTGCCATATCCAGCAACCTACCCCGACTAGACGACTGCTAAAGGATGAACCTATGCCAGGCTTTGGTTTAACTATAGAGAAGGGTATACTCTTCCCCATGGATTTAAATCGAGTATAGACCTTCCCCAGAGCCTTCCACAAAGTCCCCTAACCTCTTTCGAGCTCTTCAAGCACTTTACCTTCATCATGACTAGCTCTTGATCGAACCCAAGAATTTCATTTGTCTAAGTTTCAAAAACCTCCACCAAACCAAAATTAACTCTTTCCACACCTTCAACTCACTTGAAATAAATCATTTCTTGAGTAATTCAACCACTAGAAAGCATCTCAAGACCAACTCAAGAGCTTTGCGGAATTCCATAAAGTGATCTACTGGGAGGTAGCTCGTGATCTTCTCAATAGAGCTTCATCTCTTCAAGATGAAGCTACCTTTATCAACCATCATCTATAGCTCCAAATGAGGTAAAATTCTATCAACCATAGCTTTATTCCCTTATTGTTAGTCTTATTTTAGGTGAATCATATTTTTGTGTGATTCCACTATAAGATCCTATTAGATTTATTCTTTAATCATTTTAGAGTTGACTTTGCCATTGAACGAGCTCTGGTGTGCTCAGATCGAGCGATAAAAGTTAGACGATGATCATTTTATGGCCTTCATGGGACGATAAATCACCCGTTGTCCATTCTGCATGATTATAACTGATTATCTTGATTAATTGCATTAAAATTTTTGATTTTATCTCTTTGGAATCATAAGATTAATCCCACAGTCACTGAATCAGTTGCAGCATCAGACAATTTAAGTAACCAATATAATGACGCCACGTGGAAAGCGCTACCATGTCAGCATCTGCGTGGCTCCGACAGTTTAAATGGTAAATTAGGTTTTAAAATGTAATTAATGATTAGAACTTCAAAAAATCATAACTAATTATAAAAAAATCTAAAAAATGTAATTAAGCCCATTTTGGAAAGGTTAGACATAGGAAAATTTAAGAAAAATTAAATCTTTGATTTATGTGTAGTGAACAATGTTTAATTAAAGTTTGAACCTTAGGCTAATCACCTTAACTATAGACTAATTACTTGGCTAATTAATTCCAAATATGGTGAGATAATTCCATGGGATGTCCTCTACCTCCCATAATTTTCTTTAAATTATATTCAATATAATTTAAAAAATTTAAAATTTCAATCCTAATTATCCTTATTAATTAATATAATAATTATTAAAATTAATAAATAGTGAAAATTAAATAATTAATGATAATTAATCATTATGGATAGTGGAATAGTGAGGACCAATAATTAAGACCTCTCTCCTAACTTTTTAAAGTCATATCATTGAGAAAGGAATTCATTGTTGAAATAAATGAACTTCTCCATCATTTGGATAATGCCCCACAGCTCAAGCAAAAGGTGTATGATCATCTAAGGTATACTTAGATGATCACGAGAGTAATACTATGAGCTAGTGAGTGTCCATTATATCCTTCCATAGACTCCCAAACACTTGACATGCTAAGCTTTAGCATCCAAAGGATCATAAGAAATCTTATAATGAACAACAAAGTTGCAAAAAAAAGGTATGTCTTATAGTGTGAGATAATCATCCATTACCCTTAGGTTAGAGGGAGTTCTTGTTAGCTTGCTCACTAAGACTTTCCTCTACGAAATGAGTGGAATCTCTTAATCATCCCCCTAAGTATTGGACATCTTCTTTATGCCAAAACTATAGCACTCTCCTTAACTACAATGAGAAAACTCACTTCCACACATGAGTCCCTACCATTATCCTTGGCTAGGATGGTGACCTCATTATGGGAAGGCGTCACTAATGCTTGTGGTGTTTATTTTCAAATTTATTTCATTGGAGGGGGGGACACCATGTAGATCTGAGGGTGTACTTATTAAAGTGATCGAATATGATATTGAGGAATAATATACTATCTCGAAAGATAGAAGTCACTACCCTACAATGGACCTAATCACCTAATAAAGACTCCTAAGGCATGATGGATCTTTAAATATATTAGTGATATTTCTCCTACTTTACTTGGATGAATAAAGTAGACTTTATTTAAATCGGGCTTTTCTATGGGGCAAGCCCCATAGTTAAATACATCTTAAGGAAAATGAATCCCTTAAGAATACACTCAATTAAAGTAGGCGATTATTGTCTCCAAAGAATTCAAAGATAGGACTATCAATGAATTAGTTGTGTTTTAAAAAATCAAGTGAGATAGATCAAAAGGAAAGAGTTATTATCGAAACTAAAGGAGATGAGTAGGGAGAGCTCATGATACTAGGAAGCCTAGTGAGCACCCCAATCTATCCTATGGTTGGGCTTTATATTTTTGAAATTAAAGAGATTTATTTATTTGAGTTGAAATTTTATTAGAAATCTAAGACTTATAATATCACAATACAAGATTGTGGAAATACCTAAGATGTGATGATTTATGCTTATAGCCCCAAAGGGAAATATCAACCTCATATCCTAAATCTAGAAATCTTTGGCAAGGGCCAAAGCATGACCTAATCTAAGGCAAAAGTGGATATATGATTTACCTCCACAAGAGAGAGTAAACCACCAGACTGCTGGACTTATAACTGCATGGAGTGGCAGCTAGTTAACTCCTCCTATGCTTCAAATCCATGTAGGCAAGTTGTATGCTTTAGCAAGATGGCTAGGTTGTTATTATTTAGAAAAGAAACTAAGTCCTTAAACCCACTCCCTAAGAGACTATAGCATGAGGGGTATGAATAATGACTTAAATCTAATGCAATTTTTTATCAAATTTTATTTAATTTGGGACTCTTTATTTTGACATAAACTATGATTTTTGTAAATGCCTAAATGAGAAGTTGATTATGGGACAAATCAAAAGGGAAAGAGGTGTTCTTCAATCATAGGCTCTCAAAGGTTAAGCCCATTCTATCTGGCAAAGATGAAAGCTCTCTCTTAACATGAGTGAAATAAGATGACATGTGTGTTGTTAAACATACAACATCCAGCTAAGGGGTTGCTAAATATTTTATTATCTTGATTTAATACCTAAGCTTTATGTTAGGTTATGAGTTATTTTAAAAGTTTAGTTATGAGTTACTAATGGGATAGAAAATTTATTTTTTATCATAAGAGCATAATTGCATCCAGGCCATACAAAAATCACTAATTATAAAAAAAACTATGAAAATGCATACTTACTTCTTCCACCTCTGGGATAGGCTCTGGAATTACTTCTTCCTCTGCATAGTAGAGATCGGTTCATCCTACCCATATTCTTAAATGGAGTAATAAACTGTGAGTGGAATCTAATCTCAGGCTCTACTTCTTCCCCAAGGTATTTTTCTTGCTCCCTTTTCTATTCAATATCCACTTCTTTTCCTTTTTTTTTTATTTTTTGTTTTTTTCATTTCTATCTTTTCCTTTTTATTTTTCCATTATGTGTGGATTTTGACCAAGTTTGTGAGAATAAACCTTTTAGTTTTGAGGAAAATAGTATGCCACATTTTCATATATCCCGACCTCATGAACTACAAATGGCTTGAGATCTCCTTTGACACACTATTTGGTCCCACCTCTTAGAAATGGGATGCACTGATGTAAAGAGGATGGAATCATATTATTCTCATGTATCCACAGCCTCTCAGGCAAAGAATTGAAATATGTATCTGAATCTATTATGTGAAACTTGGCTTCATTTTCCAATCATCTCAGTGGTAACACTATGGAACCTAAGGCCCTCTCACCTTGCTCATTGGATCCTCTCAACATCATCCTCTCCTTTGGAGTTTAGAAATGTCAATCCTCAAGTAGGAAAGGGTTCCAAGACTCATAATATCCACTAATGCACTGGAATCAACTAAGACTTTGGATAGACTAAATCACAACATCCACCAAATATAAAGAGGATGGTTATGCTCATTATTCTTAGGAGAGGTCTTCATCTGAATGTAATTGCTATAATTTCCTTTGAGTAGTGGTCACCGAGTTAAGCATACGGATCAAGTAAAGCTTTGATTAATGACTCCTCATCTCTTTGAATAAGACCAAGGCATTATACATGCTTAACTTAGGTAACTTTCTAAGATGTGAGGATATTGTAATCAACTTTGGGTTGATCCTTCATAAGCATATCCATATGTGGAACATCTTGTGGAGGGGCTACCTGCTCACTGTAACCAATGACTTGTTTACCCTTATCTTGAGGTGCTACCCTAGGAGGTAGAACTTTGCCATTGTTGAGGTTGACTTTAGTGACTTCTTGGAATGATGAGTTTATGGAAAGTTCTAGCATCGAGCACACCCACGCCTTCTCTTATAGGATCCTCGAGTTAGATGACTCCAAGTCAATCTCAAGAGGTGAATCCATGATTGTGAAAGGGATGGTCTATTTATGAATCAGATATGGATTGATCATAATTATTTAAATTATTGCTATGACTTGGAGAGATTTCGATTGAAATATAATCAATAGAATTTCCAAAAGTGGAAAGGATGTAAATAGAATCAAATTTCTTCATTAATTTATTTAACTTTGGAGGTAAATGATATAAATCTAATAAAGTGCATGAAGTGAGGGTTTTGGTGCCCTCATCCACATACAATGCTCCTTGGAGGGAGCTAGAGGGAGTAGTGGTAGTAGCTACAATGATGGAAGAGATGTTACTCTAAGGTGGTTGCACCGGATCTATCCCACAAGTAAGGCATATTGCTAGTGTTGCTGAAGGGCTTCCACCCTCTCTGAGTTGTCCTTCACAACTAACAAACCTTTCTTGGTGTTTGAGGTTTGAGTTGCTTTAGGCACCTACATAAAAAAATTTTATTTTAGAAATTATCTTTTTAAAGGTATGGGTTAAAGAGATATCACAACCTTCTTTTATCTTAAGAGGATCAAAAGTATCTCCAAGGATTACTCTAACAGAACTAGATGGTTGCTCTACTAAGTATTCCTTAGGGATGACTATAGCTTCTGACTTATAGCTATGCTCAAGCCAATCTTTAAAAGTAATGCAATCCTCTAAGACATGACATAACATACTATGGTATGGTAGTTAGGATCATCACTCATGCCCACTTCTTGTTTCTTCGAAAAAATCGCTTCTTCAAAAGGTACTTGAAGATCTTCCTGACTACCTCCCTCTTGAATGAATATAGTTTGTTGAGTTTCTCAGCAATAGTAGCTAAAAAATAGCTACCTAGTAGCAGGTACTGATACCATGATGGGTAAGGTTGTTGTGGAGGAGGTAACCATTATGGCGGCCGTGGTAGTGGAAGAGGAGGTGGTTGTGGGGGCTACTAGGATCGAGGCCTCTCATATTATGCTCTAGCTGGCTGCTTTCTCTTATCCAATGACACTACTATCACAGGCTTCTTCTCATAGACCTTCTAAGTCCTTGGCTTAGATGACTGGTTTGAGAAGGGTAACTGTTTGACTTCCTCTTATAGATTAGCCACCTTGCTGATTAGATTCTCAAATATCTTTATGGTAAAACCATTAAGCATGGAGGAGACTAAGCCATGGATATTCTTGAGTAAAATCTCAATGGCATGCTATGACCTACGCCTTATACTTAAATTGAGATATCTAAGAATATAATCAATAAGGGACTCGAGTTTTATTTCTCTACCAAGAGGTCACCTTTTCTTTTGAGCTCCAAATCTATTGATAAAGAAATGCTCTAACTCTGTAAAGGTTTTTACTAAACCATTGAGCAGTTCAGTATACCAATCAATTGCAACACCTCCTAGGCTACTAACGAATAGGCAAAATATAAGTGCATCACTACCACTTGCATTGCAATAACTGGCCCTGAAGTATGCTATATGACACATTGGGTTTTTATTTCCATCAAAGACCTTGAAGAATGGTGGCACAAAACCCTTGGGGTATTGAATTAAACTCGCAAAGAAGATCTACCCTTTGGAACAGATGAGCTCCCCCAAGCTTGCACCAGTGCTTCATTCACTTGCTGCTCCACCATTTTTGGTATCCTTTTCATGCATGGAGGTGCTATCAGTGATCTTCTTATTCAAGCTACCACTATCCTGGTCCATGAGAGAAGTACTCTTGGGATGATCTAGGGTATGCATAAGCTCAGTCGATCCTCCATGAGGTCGGTGAAACTGGGCTCGCTTCAAAGCTAAGACCACTACCGCTATTCTACCCTCTTCTCCATCATGTTAATTTGATCATCCTTTGGTTTGATTTATTGGAGGTGTTGTGTTGAGTCCAATGCATCACCCTCCTCAACTATAATACCCTTTAAGCTATGTTGATCGTTATGGAGGGATCATCGGGTGTCGACCATATGGACTTCTGCTGAGTCCTTCAACATGTCATCCTCATCAAGGTCAAAATATACCCTACCATGGTTCCCGGGGACTGGTCATCCCCAATTATCTTCCTGACCATAGCATGGTAATCCTATATAATGTCCTCTAAAGAGGTCATCTACTCTGCCTGGCTTTACTGGAACATAAGTGGTTGAGTGGCCAAGGATTGTGCTCAAGCTTGAATCACTATGGGTTGGTGGTGTATTGTCGTGGTCTCAACTTCCATGGGGACCATATTGGTGTCCCTTCTCCTCTCCTCCTCCACTGGTGGTGGAGCCACCACGACACTCTTGGGTCCCCACTCCTTCTTTGCCATAATTGAGATGGAAGGTCATATGGAGCTTGACCTCACCTCAACAGATGGAGTATGTTGAGTGGGATCCTTAGGCCATAGCTAGGTCACCAACGGAGAAGATCTCTCACTAGATACAAACTTATGTAGCTTGGTGGGGACTATGGATGGAGGAACCTGAATTGGTGATGGTGAACGATGAGTGGAGTGGTGTAATGGCAGGGACACTGGCTACTTCTTTGATGGAGATCTCCTCATATGACTAGTGGTACCAAGAACAGAACTATGCGTCAAAATAATAAGCTCTATCACCATCGATCAAGAAAATCCATCAAAATGAGGCTACCACATTGTCTCTACTCCTCTTCTTCTTGCCCGCTTAGCTAGCAACTCTAGCCTCAATGGCCCTCTCTGCTGATCTGATCCCTAACACTCTTAGGGATCAAGCTTCTAAGGTGATGCAAAGTACCAAACTCTGAGCATCCATGGGCTCTCCCAACTCTGCGATGAACAAATCGGAGACTAGCATATGGCTTCCTCATCTAGCTAGCTAGTGTATCATACTCTGCAGGTGATGGGGGTAATGCAATAATCCTATTGTATTCCTTCTCTCCCTCTGAGGCTAAGAGGGGGTAAAACCTACTGCCACTCAGGAATGGAGAGGTCTTATGAGGGGAACCCTCCTCAACAACATGGGAGGCTTCATCCATCTCCCTAGCTACATACTATCGCACCTTGGTTCTTATTGGTGTTGGGTCTTGGTAAGTGGGGCCTAATAAGAACTAAAACCAACCTCAAATGTATGGGAGACTATCTTAGAAGCTAAGATAGCCTTACCCTTCATAGGGGGAAAAAGAGGTGGTGCTAGCCCTCGGCAGGGGCAATCGACTGAACTCACTACAGCCAAGCGAGAACCTCGTGGCCTTCCTCTTCAAAGAGGAAAACTCAAAGTCAGTCTGAAGATTGAATTGAAGAACTAGCTTCTTGCCTACCAGCTCCTCTTGGCTCACAGTAGTGAGGGCTGACCCCTCGCAAGTGACTTTGAAGTGCTCAAAGCAGAGACCAAACTTTATCACAGGGGCACCAGTGAGTATATCCTAATCTAGGGCCAAATCCACACCAATGGAGAACAAGAAGATTAGCTTGCCAGAAGACATTGTGGGAAACTAACTGAATAAAGGAAGGAAGAATGGGGCTAGTATCTCTGCACTGTTGAAAGAGAAATCTTGCATTAAACCTTTGCTTTGATATTGACTTGACTTGTTGATTTTGATTTTAACTTTTGAGTTTGAACCCTCATTCAACAATTTTAGATATGATAAATGGGGTTCAATTGATGTTGAAAAGATTTTAAGAATTTGGAGGAGAGACTTTGCCATATTTGATTTTGATTTTGGAACCCACATTCAACAATTTGGGAATGTTGAGTGGGATTCAAGTATTTTTGGAGAGACTTTTAAATATTTGATTTTGTTATCTTTTATTGGAGTTTAATTTTGGAATCCTCATTTAGAAAATTTAGGTATGTTAAATAGGCAATCAACTTGTATGTTTGACGATTTTGAAGGCTTTTTTTTATTGTTATATGTTGATGTTTGTTGTTAATTTGATTATTCACATATAAGTCTTATTTAACAAATTTAGGTATGTTAAATAGAGTTCAAATCTATGTTGTTTGTTGTTGATTATTGATGTAATTTTGTTTTGATTTCAAAAGTGGGGCTCTCATTTAACAAATTTAAGTATGTTGAATGGAGTTAGTTAATTTCTTTTGAAAAAGAGGTTTGATATTTTGAAGTAATTTTGTTTCTTATTTGACATTTGAATTTTAAAATGGGGTCATTTAACAAGTTTAGGTATATTAAAGGGAGTTGGTTAATGTTGTTTTTTAATGGTTTTGATATTTTGAAGGAATATGTTGTTTTATTTTAATTTTGATTTTGAAAAGAGATCCCCAGTAGTAAATTTAGGTATACTAAATGAGACTCAATCACTTTGTTTTCTTGTTTGAGTTAATTTTTATTTAGTTTTAATGAGTGAATTCCGACTTAACAAGTTTGATTATGTTAAATAGGATTAGGTGATTTTATTTGCACAAGTTTTAAGATTTTTAGTGAAGGGATTCTTGTTTATGATTTAATTTTGATTTTAATTGAGAATTTTCACTTAACAAATTTAATCATGTTGAGTAAAATTCATTAATTGTTAGTTTGAAAAGTGTTGTAAATTTGAAATTATTTTCTTTATTCTTATTTTGAGTTTTTCTTGAAATTTAATTAAGCAAGTGGTGAAAGGTTCTTAATTTATCCGGTTTATGTTTGTTTATCTTTCTTCATTTAAAATTAATTTCATCTTTTCTTTTATCTATTGGGGGACTCAATAGGGGTTTTAGGACCTACATGGAGTGAGGTCTTAAAACCTAAAGAATGTTGGTTGCCTTTGCTTAAGGATGAAATGAGTGAAGTGCTAATGGAAAGAAAGATAGTCTTGGACTTATATAAAATATCAATCCACTTGGAAATAATAATTGTCTACTATAGATGGAGAGAGGAACTCTCCCCAGTGGAGAAACCAGAAAAATCTATGGTGTTTTAATTCGAAGTGACATGTGGACACCACGTAAATCTTAAGGGGTACTTATTAAAGTGATCTAGTATGATATTAAGATATGATGTACTATCTCGAGAGATAAGACATCACCCTACAATGGACCTAATCACCAATAAGGACTCCTAAGGTATGGTGGGTCTTCAAATATATATCTTTCCCCACTTTACATGGAAAAGTAAAGTGGGGTTCTTTTAAGTCGGGTTCTTTAATTCCCCATGGATGCAAGCCCATAGTTAATTATATCTTAGAAATGAGATTTTTAAGAACACTCTCAATTAAAGTAGTCAATCATTATCTTAAAAGATTTCAAGGTTAAGACTATCAAAGTATTTGGTTATTTTGAGAAAAATCAAGTGGGATGACTCAACTGAAAAGACTTATTTTGGATTCTAAAGGAAGATAAGTAGGGTGCACCCATGATACTAGGAAATCTAGAAAGTGCTCCAATCTATCCTATGATGAGGCTTTATATATTTGAATAAGAGGGGACTTATTTTGTTTGAATTAAAATTTTATTAGAATGCTAGGGCTTACAATCCATCAACACGAGATTGTGGAAATGCCCATGAGGTGAGGATTTATGCTCGTAGCCCAAAGAGGAACACGCAACCTCAGGTCTAAATCAAGGGAGCTTTGGCATTTCCCAAAAGCATGACCTAAATCTAAGTGAAGGGTGGACATAAGGGTTTATCTCCATAAGAGAGAATAAATCTATCTAACTTATGGACTTATAACTACTTGGAGTGGCCACCGTTAACACCTCTTATGATTCAAATCCATGTAGGCCGATCATATCAAATTGCAAGATAGCTTGGCTTGTTATTTAATTGGAAAGAAACTAAAGTCCTAAACCCACTCCGTAAGAGACTAGAGCATGAGTGACATGAGCACATGACTTAGTCTAAAATGCAAAATTTTATAATTCTTCATATCATTTTGACACATCCATTTAAACATATGCTTGGGATTTTTATGCCTAAATGCATGGTAAAATAGGTTTATTGGCCAAATTAGTGAGAAGAGGGTGTTCTCCACCACAAGGGATGCCCTCATAGATCAAGCATTCCCATATCGGAAGGATGGAAATCCCCATGTTCAAGGAAGAAGGAATATGCATGCATGGCGTGAGACATATAATATACAGCTAAGGGGTTAATAAATCTTTTAATTATCTTGATTTACATCCTAGGCTTTTAAGTGAGGTTATTAGTGGTTCTAAAACTTCATTATGAGTTGTTAGCTGGGTAGAAAAATTAATTTAACACTTAGAGCTTATTGCATCCAGGCCACACATTCAAGCATCAATCATCAAGAAACTATGAAAAGCATGTCATTTCTAATGCACAATCTAAACACAACATTAATCAAACATGTATAGATTCTATAAAAAGAATGAAAGATTGGTGCGACCAAGTACCACCATATAACCGAGAATGTTCAGACTACTTAAGGTTTTAAGTTTCCAGGATGTCCAAACTATATACTTGCTATCCTAAATACATCTGAACATATATATGATTGGAGGAATAAAAATCATGGAAAGGTTGTATTTTATTTGGTTAAGTCATTTATGCATATGATTTAAAGCTTTATTAAAGTTCATATATAAAAATACTAAGAATTAAATTAAATAAGTATGTGTCATGTTAAACCAGGGAGGTGAGGTAATCAAATGACCTCCTTTGAGCTACTTAAAGTCTCATGTTTCTGAGATATCCAGACTATATACTTATTAAAATTCAAGCTTACATAAATCTATATAAAGACTTAAGAAGGACAGCTCACTATCACATGACTAAGCTATAAGCACATGCAAATCCTATGTGCATTCCTAACTATGAACATTCCAAATATTGATTTCAATTTATAAATTTTGAAAAGTTGTCTTAAATTTACTAGTGATAATAGCCACACATATATTAAAGTTAAATCAACACATGCAAATGTACATAAAGAAATTTCTTTTCATTTTATTTGAATTTTAAAATATGAATGTATAGAAATAGCCAAACAATACCATATGGTTCATTCAACCACAGTAATTCCTAAGGACAATCATATTAAATAAAATCATTTAAAGAAAACTAAAGCTTCTTATTAATTTTGATTTTAGGTTTTGATTAGATTTAAAGAGGGGAGGAGTTGCTTGCTAATTTTAATCCCATTCTCATGTTGGTGATTTTATTTTGCTTAAGAAAAGATAATTAAGTAGATTTTTAAGTAGATTTTATGAATTAATTAAGTTGAATCCTTAATCTAATTAATTAGTACCTTACCTATACTTCTTTTACTTAATCAACCAACTAATCATGAGCCATAAATGACATGAACATGTGAAGAAATAAAATTACAATGACCCTAAAGGACCTAATGTAATTGGCTCATAATTAAAGATTAATTAAGTTAAAGAATCTAATTAACTACTTTTATAATTTTCCCACACTTATGGGTTAATCATAATTTCCTTAGGGGTATTTATCTTATTAAACACATAAAGAGAATCCCATATTTTTAATGTTGATTATCTAATGTGATTAACATTCTAATCAATTTGATTTAATCATTTGATTAGCCACTTAAACACTTAATCAATTTCCATCTTAATTAATTACCTTTAATGAAGTGAACTTCAGAAAGAGATTAAGAAAAGGGTCTTAATCATTCATTCCCATTCCTTCACTATTGATTGGTGATTAATGACATTCAATTGGTTAATCTTTACTATTTAGAAGATTAATTAATCATTAAGTTGATTAAAAGAGTGATTAAGATTCAAATTATCAATTTTTCTAATTACATAATTAATAAATTCCAAGGAAATTATGAGAGGGAAAGGTCATCCCATTAAACAATTAGGCCAAATTTGGAACTAATTTCCTAAGTAATTAGGGCTTAATTAAGGTAATTAGGTGGACATTCAAACTTTAATTAAGCCTTAATCACTATTCAAAGCCCGATGGAAATATTTTTAATAAATTCTTTTCTATTTTACCATTAAAATGAATATTTATTTGTATATTTTTAATTTTTCTATAATTAGTTATTTTTCAAAGTTCTAATGATTAAAATTAATTATTAGTCCCTAATTAAGCCTTAATCTCTTGCGGTGCCATGCGGACTGCTAACACAGCACTGACGTGGCGGCAGGAGCACTTTCATCCTGCAGTTTGTTCTAAGATCAAACGGTAGAGATTAATCCTAGAGTTCCTATAGGATTAAATCAAAATTTATCTAGTGAATAATCACGACCATCCATTCTAATCAAGCAGAACAGACGACGAATGATCCTTTATCCTTACGCAATAGAAGACAGACACCATCCACCTTCCTCCACCCAATCTGAGATCACTAGAGCTTGTGGGATGCCAGAATTGATCCCAAATCCATCACAGAGAGTTTCTAGAGGATCTAATGGTGGGATTCACATGAAATTATAAAATTTGTCACAAAAGATCAACTAAGGTTTTTTCTATGATTTGCCGAAAAAATACCTTGCTAGATTTCAAGACTAATAGTTAACCAACCGTGGTAGCTTCGCCTTGAAGTGACAAAGCCATGCTGAGAATTGGTGCTCTGCCTCCTCGTCGGTTGCTTTGTGGACCAAGCACTACTGAATTCCACATCGGAGTTGGTCTCGGAGTGGTCTCCGGTGCTTGAATCTCTTAGGAAATAATTCATTCTTGCTCGTTGAACTAGGGGAAGATGTGGGAAGAGTTAATTTAGATTTGGTGGAGTTTAAGTAAGGTTGGATGGAGGATGTGCTCTGTTTGGCTCAATTTTGATATCGTCTGTGATGGGGAAGCTCTAGGAACTCGGGAAGGGATTTGTGGAACTTGTCTCTAGCTGCTAATGCTCACTGAGGGTTGAATGTCTCATTTTTTTATTAAAATGAGTGGGGTATACCCCCTCCTCCCTTAGATCAGATGGTGAGGATCCCTTCAACATTTTACGGATGTCTGATTAGTTCAGGCCACCATGGGTGGCGGAGTCTTGGCTGGGTGGAGTTTGAGTGGATGAATGAGGCGCGGCTTCCATGGGAAGTGAAGTGGTTGTCCTTGGTTTTCAAGTGTTCCAATGGGAGAAGAAAGGTAAAATCACCTCCCCTTGGCTCATGGCTGACCCAACTACCTTTGGCTCAGGTTAGCTAGTGTCCCTCTTACCTAGGTGGAGGTCTAAGAGGTTTCCATGTGGATGGGGATTAGATTTGACCATTCATATAAGGTATTTGCCTCATGTGGTGGCCCTAATCCATTGGGTTTTGGGTCAATTTTGGTTATCTTGGACTTAGGCTGACCCAAGGTGAGCCAAGGATGGGTCATCCCAAGTTTCAATGGGTTTGGGCTTGGTTTGGAGGAGTTTAGCTCAATTTGACCCATGTAGGTCAAATTGGGTTAAGTTGGGTCAAGTTGATCAATTGATCGAATTGGTTCAAACCAAGGGTTGAGTCATGTTCAAATGAATATTTAGGATATTTTGGTTTAATTAATTTGGTTTAATTTGCAATGGATTTGGATTTGGCTCATATAGGTTCATATGGGTCAAATGGGTCAAGCTAGCCAATTTGGCCAAATTAGCCAAATTGGCTTAGGCTTGGTGTTGATTTGGACTTGATTGATCATTTTATGATAGTTTTAGGCTTTGGACTCAATTGATTTGGATTTAGGAATGATTTAGACCAATTTGACACTTTAGTTCAAATTGGGCTCAATAGGTCAAGTTCAATCAAGGCATTGATCAAGTTCAATAATCAATTTAAAATAAATTTGAGCCATTGGTTACAATCAATCTAGATTGGATTTTGATTTGGCCCAATTTAGCCTTTAGGTCAAATTAGGTCAACTTGGGTCAAGAGGGCCAATTGGGTTTGGTTTGGCTCAATTGATCAGCAAGTTATGTTTAAAGATTGAATTTAGGTTGGTAGGGATCATTGGTTTCAATTAATTTGAGATAGGATGAAATTTGGTTCATTTGGCTCATATGGGTTAATTGGGTTCGTTTTAATTTATTTTGGTTTTATTGAGCTTGATTATAGATTTTGGTTTGATTTAGAATGATGATTGAAGGATTTGAGAAAATCATTTGAATTTGGTTTTGATTGGAGGAATTTAGCGAAGTCCATAAGGCATGACTTAGGCTTAAGCCATTTTGGGTATGATTATGCATTTCAATCATTTGGTTTGGAGTTTGGTTATGAGATTGGATTTAGTTGGTATTGGTCAGATTGAATTTGAGTTTTGGTTTTGCAATGATTTGAAGTTGGTCTTGGCAAAGGAGGTAGGCAAGAGTCTTGGGTTAGGCCATAGGATAGGGTAGGATAACTTAAACCCTAAGGCATGGTCTAAACTTAAGGCTAATCCTTCTAAGTCCCTAGGTTTAGGTTAAGTGTTCATTTAGCCACTAAAAGTGTCTTATGACTAAGGAAGTCTTAGTGCCTAGAAGACTCTTAAACTTAAAAGGGAGGAATGAATCGTCACTCCAAATTTGAGGTCAACAAAAGGACCTCCAATAGGTGTGGTATAATCAACAAGGCACATCGCACGTATTGGCATTGACCAAGATGATCAATAGCATCCAAAAGGATTGCTAACACTAACAGAAATGATCTAGACCTTACCAAAAGGGGTAGATAGAATCACAATCATAGTATAATGCAATTCATTTCATGCCTAGGGAATAAGAGAAAATGAGGTTTGATTTGAAATTCATGTCGAGACATGAAGAAGAATTAACAGGGAATCACACAGTTTGATTTAAAGTAACTTTATGCCAAGAGCATAAAAAATGAAATATCCACTAGGGGTTGGGATTTGATTAGAGTTAAGAGGAATTATGGGATTGACTCTTGAGTTGATGTGATTTGTTTGAATTTGGTGGATGTGTGGAGGAAAATCCACTGAGGATACAGACTTGAATCCATTGAGGATCAAGATTAGATATTTTTTGGTTTGATTTGTATCTTAATTGGATCTGATTTGGCTCCACTAAGGAGGTTAATTTGGTTGATTTTGGTTTACTTAGGTTTATTGAATTTTGGTTCATGTCTCGCTGAGGAGAAACTTGGTTTGCTTGACTTGATTTTAGTTGATTTGATTTGGAGGCATACAGGAGGATATGTGCTCAGTTGAATTTTGTTTGGTTTTAATTTATTAATTTAGCTCCACTAAGGAGAGGAGTTTGGATTATTTTGATTTTGATTTGTTTGGGCTCCACTGAGGGAGATGGGTTTGATTGATTTGATTTTGAGATGGTCCCTATTGGTATGTGATGGATTTCACTAAGAAGTGGCAATGAAAGCCTGGGATTATCTTAGATTTACTAGTCCAAAGACCCAGGGTAAGACTATCCAACCTAAAGGGTTGTCTTTCAATGTGCAATGACTATGTTAGGAAGAAAGTGCAGGGACTTACATATTTTGAAGTAAGGTACAACCGGGGTGGCCCGTTGGTGACACAACGAATCAAACCTGACCTAGGGCATCTACTAAGTGAGTGCTACTGGGGGTCTTACCTCAACTCAAGAGTAGTCAAGATGATTTAACTTATTTAGTTTGATTTAGTCTTAGAAGGAGTTCTGCTAGGAAATACAAATTTGGATTTAATTTATTTTGTTTGATTTGATATAGTTTATGGCCCCTGTTAGTGTGCAATGAGTAGCACTAAGAAGGGGCTACGAAATCCTGGACCTATCTTATATTACCAATCTAAATGGGTAGTCTACCGACCGAAGGGTAAGACTATCCAACTTAGGTTGCCTTTGTGTAGCTATGTTAGGAAGAGCAGGGACTTACATTTTCCAAAGTAAGGAACAACTACTGGGGGTGACTCATTGGTGGCATAATGAATCAAACCCAACCTAGGGCGACTACTGAGTGAGTGTCACTAGGGTCTTATCTCAACTCAAGAGTAGTCAAGGCGATTACTATAAGGAGTGTTGCTGACGTTGCCCTATTGATAGGATGCCTGATAGGGAAAAGGTACTACTGGGGGTGTCCTCCTAATCCACAAGCGAATGTATATTTTATTTTTTTTATTATTTTTGTGTGGACACTGTTGGTGCGAGGGACACACTAAAGAGACCAACGGGGCTTGATTGTCTTAGATTTATTGGACCAAGGGAGAGTCTACTCATCCATGACATAAAACTTCCAACCAAGGGTGTTATATTAGGAAATGAGGCCCAATCCAGTAGTAACCTAGGTAGTTTCTAAATAGGGTCACAAAGGATGTGATCCAAATAGAGTACCCACAGGAGAGGTGTTGTTAGAGGCATTATCCTGATCTCTAAAGAGAATAATGCACAGCTACATGGTAGCCAACTCAAGGAGAAAGCCTAGGGACTTACATCTACCAGGAGTGGTATATCCGTCGGGTGGATCGCTGTTAGTATAGAGAACACCAACCAACCTAAAGTGCCCATCGAGGTGCGATAATCAGTCTCAGAAGAACAGGTGTAGACTTATATCTCCCTACAGCAAAACTAATTGTTGGGATAGTGCATCATGCTGACAACTACTATCTGACCTAGGGCTATCCATTGGTGTGTAACGGTTGTGTTAGGAAGAATGTGTGGAGACTTATATCTTTTGACGCAAGGAACAATCATTAGATTGACATGTTGATGACACAACAAATCAAACCTGAGGTAAGGGCAACTACTAAGCGGGGAGTCACAAGGAAAGACTGGACTCGAACTTGAAATAGTTAAGAGGAAAGGAGCCACTAGGGAATTACCTAATTCCCAAATATAAACGAAAACAATGCATGATGGCTAATTCAAAAAGAAAGTGCATGAATTTACATCTCCTTTAACTAAGCCAACATACAGGTAGCTTATCGACCACGCAATATGGTTTACCATACTAACAAGAGGCTCATCAGTGTGCAATGGTTAGGCTAGGGAGAAAGCATCAGGGACTTATATCTCCTAAGCAAAAGACCACTATGGAGACACACTAGTTAGGTAGTGAGTCAAACCCGACCTAGAGCAGCTACTAAGTAAGGGCCACTGTGGGTGTTATCTCAACTCAAAGTAGCTCGAGAGAAAAGATTTGTGTTTGCATTTTATTTATGCTTATATGTAGTTTGGTGTTTGTGATGTGCTACTGAGAGATATGATGTCGCTTAAGTTCTCTTACACCTATTCTTAAGCATGTCACAAGAGGTTTGTACATGGAAATGTTTTCAATTTGGAGAGATTGAATTTGAAATAGAATTTTATTGATAAAAATTATTTGGAACATGATTTTATGGATAATATTTCCTTAGACAAAGCCTATTGATTGGAAGCATCGGGTGCTCTCCTTTTTTATCGATGAATTAGTATGATCTTCCTTGGTAAGCCTTTTTATGATAAAATGGCCTTCCCAAGTGGGTTCAAACTTGCCTCCCATATTGCGACGGACAATAATTGGTCTCTTTAGAACTGAAGTAAGCTCTCATACTCGAAAAGCTCTAGGGTGGACTAACTTGTTGTGAGCTTGCATCATATTTGCTTTATATAACTCAAGGTTTTGGCATGCTCGTAAGCATCTTTCCATAAAATCTTTGAGCTCTTCTAACCGTAACTTGGCATTCTACTCTATTGTGATCTTGTTATTCAAACTGTCCTTAGTGATGGGAGTTGGACTTCTAATGGTAAAATTGCTTTGGACCCATACATTAAGGAAAAAGGTGTAGACTGAGTTGGAGTATTGTAGGTAGTGCGGTAAGCCCACAAAGCTTTAACTAACTACTCATGCCAATGTAATTTTTTGTCATCGAGTGTCTTCTTGAGTATTTAGATGAGAGTTTTATTGAAGGTTGCTGCTAAACGTTTCACTCATAGATAGTAGATGGTAGAATATCTCCAATCTATGTTGTATCTCTGAACGAAGTTATTGATCTAAGTGCTCTTGAATGAGTACCAGTATCGGATATAATTCGACGAGGCACCCAAAATCTATATATGATATGGTTCTTGAAAAATTGAATCACATGCTGAACTTTGACCTCTCTGATTGGAATCGCCTCTGCCCACTTGAAAAAGTAGTCATGCGAAGAATAAATCAATGACCCTTGAAGGAGGAGGATCAATCAGACCCACTATATAGATGCCCCAACACTCAAATGTCCATGAAGCCAAGGTTGGATATAAAATATTAGGTGGTTGATGTAGGACCACTCCATGCACCTAACATTGGTGGAAACACTTAGCTACGTCCATGCAATCTGTGATCAAGGCCAATAGTATCCAAGCCTTTTGATTTTAGCCTTCATCTTTGGACCGAATTGATGAGCTCTATATAATTCTGAGTGCACCTCGATCACGTTCTTATAGGCTTTATGCTTATCTAAACAACATAATCATATATGATCGAAGAATTTCCAGTATAAAGTGTCATCTGTAAGAGCGTAGGAAAGAGCACTCTAGTTTATTTGATGGGTTTGAGACTTCTCTTAAGGTAGTTTTCCCTTATTTAAGTAGTCAATGAATGGTTGCCTCTAATCTAGCTCTCATCCTATTTGATGATGGCAACCTCTCCTTCAAGAGAGTATCTATCGATGAGTTCAACATCAATAAGAGGTGGGATTTGCCTATTATGGACCTCTATTGATATAGACCCATCATCTAGACATGCCAACTCCTTGGCAAGCTTAGGCATTTTTTATGGAATTTTCCCTCAAGGAATCCAATAGATAGAGACCTCTAGGATTTGGGCCAACAACTCCATGGTGTACTTATGATAGTGATGGAGTTTAGGCTTCAAGATCTTGTAGAACCTAATGATCAAGTTGACTACGAGATGAGAATCCATAAATATGTTGATGTTCTAGATGTCTATTGAAATGGCTAACTCTAGACCAGCAATTAGAGCCTCGTATTTGGCTTTATTGTTAATGCAAGGATCGGATAAATGATATGAGAATCTCATCATATGCGGTCTAGAGTTAGGAGAACTATTCTTACCCCTGCCTTTCTTGGAAGAGTAGATTATGGTTTTCTTCTCTTTGAGAGGAAGCCGCATCATCAAAGAATATTTTCCAGTGGTGAATGTTGGTATCCCCTAAGTTCATGATTTATTCATCGGAGAGGTCATCATTAAGCGAAGAATATGCAAGAAGTGGGTGAGCTGCTAAGAAATTTGTGAGTGGTTGCCCTTTTAATGCACGGAGGGGTATAAAGGTGATGTCAAATTGTAATACAATCATGGACCAACGTGCCAATCATCCTAATAGATTCAGTTGTGTCATGAGATATTATAATGGATTAATTCTAGAAATCAAGTTCACTTTATGAGAAAGCATATAATGTTGTAGCTTTAGGATGCAAAGATTATAACAAGGCAATGTTTGGGTGGATATTTTTTCAATGATTAGATGATAGTTGTGGTAGTAGAGTGCATTCTCTTTCCTCTCATCATTGACTTGGGCCAACAAAGCAGGAGGTGTCTAATATAGCAGTGTATAGTATAAGTGGCTTGCCTGGGATAGGGGAAGTTAAGACTGGTGGTATCATCAGGTACTACTTGATGCTCTCAAAGGCTTGTTGGCACTTATCATCCCATTTGAACTTAGCATACTTCTTGAAAAGTGCTAAAAATGATTGGCATTTGCTGGATAGGTTGGATATAAAGTGTCTTTGACACACCGACTTTCCTTAGAATAATCTGAGTTGAGTTAAACTTTTAGGAGATAGCATTTCTAATATCGCTTTGATCTTTTCTGGATCGATTTCAATTCCATGGTGTTGGACAACAAATCCAAGAAATTTTCCTGAAAATACTCTAAATGCACACTTGAGGGGGTTCATTTTAAGGTTATATTATCTCAATCGCTCGAAAACTGCTCTCAAATCAAAGAGATGATCTTCCTTTTCTTTAAATTTAATTACGGGATCATCGATGTAGCATTAAACTTGGTGATGAATGAGTTCATCAAAGATTCAGGTCATGGCAACTAGTATGTAGCACTGACATTTTTAAGGTCGAAAGGCATGACCTTATAGTAGTAAATTCCAATCGAGGTGCTAAAAATGGTATTTTTTTCCTCTTCAAGGGCCATCTTTATTTGACCATTCATGAAAGAGAAAATTGCATTAGATGAGGTAATGCCTATCATCAACTCCGGTATTGGTAGTGGAAATTCATCTTTTGGGCATGCCTTATTTAGATCCCTAAAGTCAACAAATATGCAAATTTGGTCATTCTTCTTCTTAACTGGGACAACACTAGCCAGCCAGGTGGGGTATTTTTTTTCTCCCAGATGAATTAAGCCTCAGTTAGTTTATTGACATTAAAAATGACCTATTGTTCAATGTCCAATCACATGTGTCTAGGAGCTTGCTTGATAGAGTTTGCATCAAGTCATAGCTTCTACCGCTGTCGATAATGGAGGAAAGTGGCATGAGATGAGTGACCGCCAACTCTTGCGGACATATTTGGCATTCATCATATCCTTGAAGCTCACCTACGTAAGATTTATCATGAGTTTCGAGGAGGTCGAGTTCCATCGCTAGTTGATCGATCACAAAATAGTCGATGTTGTGCATAATGGGCTATTTTTTCCATAATTAATTAATTCCATAATTACAATTGAATCTTATCTTAGATATTCCAATCAAATAAAATAATTTATATTTTAGTTTAATTTGTTGGATCGAAATTATCGACTTCATCACAAAAATAAATCTTAACTATGCTTTACACATTCTTAAAATAATTACAAATCATATAAAACTTTAAACTATTTTGTTACCAAAAATTGAAGTTCTAAATATTCGAGTCTATATTTCTTTTTTTGGCTAATACTATAATATCTTTGATTCATTATTAATCCATGGATATGTAAAGTGATGTTTCTAGATAGACTACATAATGTTTAGAACATATATATTATTAGTTAAAATGTTAATTGATGGATATAAATCATTACAGTGAATTAATTACTTATAAGCTAAGGCTCTTAATTACATCCTATTACAATTAATATTATTTATTTGAACTATCATAAACTAATTATACTTTAAAGAGACAATATAAACTATAAATAGAAATATTATTTAGCCGAAGTAGTCTATAGTTAATTAGTGATTAATGATGGGTTAATATAGGACAATTGCCATTGATGGACAAGTAAGAGAATAACGATGAACCTAACTAAATATTAATAAAATTATTAAAATTTCTTATACCGATCATTGATTAATAATTATATTTTATTGCTCTTTATTATTACTTGATTGCAATGTATTTAAGCTATCAAAAATACTTAATTATACATAAGATAACTAATCATATAATAAATTGATTTGTTTCCAACCTATATTCTTAAATCACTAAAGCTTGTGACTTAAAATTTGAAATTCTCATATTAGGGATGCTACCAACACTCTCTATTATGCTCCGTTAGCCTAGCGTCACTTCCAAAGTTACTCTTATTAGCAAGCTTGAATAATATCATCGACTACCATTACTAATATTCATTGTCATTGGTTAGCTTATGGTGGCTGCTAACTTTTATTGGAAAGCACAAACAATAATGTTGATCACTGTCACTAAAACTAAAGCCTCACAAAGGGTTTTGTCAACATATAATAAATAAGGGAGGCAATATATTTAAATTGGATGGACTATTTTATTTCTCTACAATTGAAATTTAAGATTGTTTAGATCTCAAGTTGATTTATTTAAGTATGAGTAATAAACTTCGATGCTCAAGAACTTATATTGAGCTTAACTGAATACATATTTAGTATATTTATGTTAAACACTATAAAAAGTGTAATAATTTTACAAATAAAATTATCCATTGTAAAGTAGTTTTTAAACATGTCTTGACCTATGGTTTACTTAGAGAAGACATGGATGGTGAAGGTTTTTCACAAATATGAGTAAAATAACTTTTCTCATTGAAAACATAAGTTTATCAAGAAAGAATATTAAAAATATTACAATTGAATACAATTTCACAAACTTGCAAAATAAAGGAAGAAGATTCAAAATTATTGTTAACACCATTGAGGTATATATATAAAGAGAAAATTGAAAGCCTAGTAAATGAAAATAAGAAGGTGATATGACTCATGTAATTCCAACTGCGCAATGTAGTTAACTTTTTTTTTTATAATAAGAGGCTATAGGTCTTTGTAATTGAATGTTAGATATGATTAAAATTGAATAACCCTAATGCATTTGAGGGATAGCTAAATGTCTTGAAAACACTTAGAAAAAGAAGTAGAGGAAAGCAATGACAACTTTTGTGATCTATTAGTCCTAATAATGAATACTACTTTACCACCTCTCAAATTGATGAATCCCATGGAGTCATCATTTGGTTGTAAAGAGATTGAAACAAAGTGTTGGTTAGAAACATAATGAAAGTATTAGCTAGTTATTTTGAGTCGTGATTGGATGATTAATAAAATCCATAAACCTCATATAGTAAATGATACAATGAAAATATATATATATATATATATATATATATATATATATATATATATATATATATATATAAATTATCAAATGAAACAACACATAATTTGCAAGAGCAAGCATCAATACAAGAAAACCTAAAATTCCAATCGCATTAACTCTAGAGAAAATAAATTCTTATGGATGTTCAAGAAAAAAAAAATCAAATGCTAATTTTTCTAGCAAATTGCTAACTAGAAAATTGGATGTGTAGTATCATCAATTTAACTGCCAAAAATAATCATTGGAGATGGACCCAAAGTTTCTAATAATTTTGTCACTAAAATTTTTTGCCAAATTTAATTGGAGGCATGTTCATTAATTAATCCACTAGACATAAGTAAATGGCTTTTTTTGGTATGGACAATGACAACTAAAAATTAAATTAACCATCCTTACCATCTTCCCTATTTGATTCTTTTCCCCAACCTAGAGCCATTCATTGCGCATATTTTTCTCAGTTTTTTGGTGAGAAATTTGGCAATTTCATCTTGAAGATTTGAAGCCCTACTTGCAATTACTTTTAGTTTAAAATTTTGCTAGAAGGTTACCTTATTTTCTTATTACGATTCAAATAACTTGTCACATTAGGTCAATGACTCAAAACAATCTTATATTAATTGGTTCAATTATTATTTTAAATGTCTATATTTGTGGAGTTCCAAATAAGGGGAAAAGATCAACACAAAATTGTTCATAGAAATGACAAAATATTTCATAGGATTTAACATAAATCATGCCAAATAATAAAAATGACAATTTAAGTACTACATAATTTTAAATCTCATATCTCCTCCATTTTACTTGAGATATTGGATTTCATGAATCATGTTGACTCGCAAATTTATGGGATTTATACAAATTGAAGTACTAGAAAGGAGTTATGGCAAGTTTTGTTGGTTTTGACATAAAGCTAGTTATCATTGTATAAGCTAATGTGTTATAAGCTAAAAAGTAATTAAACAAATTTAACTTGATTAATTTTAAACTTGACTTATTTACACTCCTAATCTTGGTGACGTCTAATTGCTACTTCTTGATTGATGGTTTCGTGTAAGAATAGAGCGAAAGATGAGAATTTTGATTAATAAAATCATATTGATTTACTCCGTCTACTTTTGACTATCTCAACTACATCACAATTGACCCTTTTAAAGGATGATCCATTTTAAGTTGCATTAAATAAAGTATATGATTGGCTCAATTAAATTTATGTTGTTGCTGGATAAATATTTGATTCAGGTTAGGATAAACTATAGTTTATTTTTTTTTCAATATTTAATTTCTTGAATTTGCTTTATTAACTTGAATTAGCATGTTGTAGTTAGATTGGTGAAGACACTACTAAATGTTGGAGTTTAGTAGCATTTTATTGCGTGATTTAATCCTTTTACGTAAAATTCCTTTTAACTGGTATATAGCTCTAAATTAACCGAATTAGCAACATTTTATATTGTTAAATTAATTCCTCATGAGAACTAATCCTCCCATCCATCATTATGATTCCCTCGATTCACTTTTGAGCCCCTAGACATTTGCATTTGAACCTTAGCCACTTCGTCGGCTTCACTCATAGGCATTGCTCGCTGGATTCATTCATTTGCATTTTCATTTCTTGCTCCCCCTGGTTGGGTGTCAACAAATGTGTCAATTTTCCTCTTTCTTATTTAGTTTCACTAACACTACTTTCACGTCGACTTCACTCGCATTTCATCCCCTCTGATCCCAAAGCCACCTCACTCATGGGCACTCTCTGACTCTTGCTTCCCGGCCTTAACATATACTTTTCGATCAACAACCTAACATAGTTCAATCCCAGTCACCATCTTCTCATTCGATCTCCTTTGACCCGAATCCAAAATCGCATCTCAATATATATGATTCTAACTTTATGTTGGGTTGATTTTTGTATTTAACATTAGTTCTTGGTAAGGTATGCTTTTTATTTGTTGCTCATTCACTAGTCTATGGTTTAGGGATTTTATGAATGTGCAATCTTTCTACAAGAAAATAACTCTTAGCCACCATACCAATTGTATAAAGTGCAACTTGGTTCAAGGGCAATTTGTATGGAGATTATTTGTTCATGAGGTTTGTTATCTCTCTCTCTCTCTCTCTCTCTCTCTCTCTCTCTCTCTCTCTCTCTCTCTCTCTCTCTCTTAAGCTAAATGTAGTTAGATGAGTAAGTCACTGATGTTTAACCATGGTAGATAGGCCATGTATGTTTTACTTAGATTATGATAGTTTAATTGGCATAACTATCTAGAAGAGTCTTTCTCATGATGATGGATGGAATGGTATTGTAGTCCCAACAAGCAACTGATAAGTCTTTCATCAAATCCCTTTCGTAAGTTATGATCCTTGAGAATTTTATTTTTGAGCACTATCCATTTTAAATTATCTAGTCACTTAGTATCTTTTGATCAAGCATAGTCAATATCAATATTTTTTTACACAAATTATTCCTTGAACTCATCCATCTTGATTAGAGTTTCTTCCATCAATACCATTTTAGTCACTTCGATGGATGGGATGGTTAGTTCTTTTATTTTTGCTACTCTTTTTCCATTTTATGCGTCATGATGCGACTTAAGTCCAATATCATACATATTAATATATTATGTTTGGTCATATACATTGCTAACATCAAAGGTTATCATCCTTAAATTATCTTTTTCCTTTACTTTATGTCACTTGACTTAGTTGTGATAGAAGATTTCCAAAGGATTATGCATTGAAAAATATTTATAAGAGGCTCTAATATGTGCAAAATAAGTTATGAGATAAATAAATACTAAAATTTTGTGTAGGTGTGGGCTCCGAAAATTCTCCACCGACCTCTTCGATGAAAAGAGTGTTTTAAAGTGTCAATGTAATTTTCAAAAGGTAGATGGAATAGTACCCAGATATTTCATCCTGATTTGGTGAGAACTTTAGATCTGGTTCTAGTTTCCTATAGGCACAAGCCCCTATAGTTAATTACCCCTCCCAGTAAGTGAGAGAGAACTTTCGATTAAGGCTAGTCATTAGATCGCTGAATGCATAGCGTATAGTAGCAGCATATAGAGTTTCAGAATTTAGATTATGAAATTTATCATTATAGCTTATACTAGATGATTGGGGGAATGATGACATGCCTGATCTAGATCCCATAGTTCCGTCATCCTGGGCAGTCGCGGTCTCTAGTCTACTTAGTCAGAGGAGGTAGTCAACCCAACCTAATAGAAGGATCCTCATCAGTAACACATGGGTTACGTCATCCAAGAAATTTTTGTAGACTTGGGGTAGTGTTTGTAAGGAGATAGACTTAAGTCTACAGTAGCTGCCATAGGTTATTTGTCCTATCAAGTATACCCTATGATTTACAACACGAAGGGCAAAGCCATTGGGGAGCATATGCTACGGTGATCGTAATATAATGGAGTTGGCAAAATCACCCGTCGAGGAATCCGTCCTTCATCTGAAGCCTCTCAGCGCATTCAGAGAACATGGGTAACGTCCTTACTAGCAAGAGATTGATTGAGAGTGAACATAGCAAAACACTTGGTTTGACATTGGCTCCTTTGTGAGCTAGAGTTTTCTTAATTTGTCAAAAATATTTGTGGAAGGTGGATAGATTGAGTTTGGTTTAAATTTTAGTGATAGAGTTTTATTTAAGCAATTTTAGATTGATATTTGATTTAAAAAATTGGTTAATTTGATTATGTTTAAGAGCTTTAGATCCTGTCAACTCTGTTTAGCTATTAATAGAGGATTAGATCCACTATCACCTGACAAAATTAATTTTTTAGACATTTCACTGATTTTGAAACACTTATTATAGCTTTTTAGGTTTTGTTAACCCGGACACAGTCATAAGACTAAATCGGGAAGCCACCCACGCAGCATCCTCAAACACTTGAATTTAAGTATTCAACATAGTGTCAGAGCACATGCGGGCGTTTATAGCTTAGTTATTTATCTAAGAGACAATCTTAAGTCTACCTTAGCTGACAGAGGGTTATTTTTCCTATCAAGTATACCATATGATTCACAACTCAAAGGAGCCATTAGGGAGCATACTCACGGTGATCGTAATATAATGGAGTCTCGCCAAACCACTTGATCGAGGACTCACGGTTGTACCTCCTTCATCTATAAAACTCTTGGCCAGAGGACACGGGTCACATCCTTACTAGTGTGAGATTGATTAAGAGTGAACATAGTAGAACACTTGATTTGACATTGGCTCCTTTGTGAGCTAAAGTTTTCTCAATTTGTCACCCTCCACAAATAATTGCGGAAGGTGGATATATTGGGTTTGATTTAAGTTTTAATGATAGAATTCCATTTAAGCAATTTCCAATTGATATTTGAAAATTGATTAACTAGAATTTATTTAAGAGTTTTAGATCTTGTCAACTCTATTTAGTTGCTAATAGAGGATTAGCTCTACTATCATCCGACAGAATCAGTTTCTCAGATATTTTACTTATTTGAAACTCTTATTATAGGTTTTTAGGTTTTGTTAACCCGGACCCAGTCATAACACTAAACCGGGAAGCAACCCTGTGCAACATCCTCAGAGACTTGAATTTAAGTATTTAGTATAGTGTCGGGGCACATGCGGGTGTATTTAAGAATTTAAGTAGTTTTTATTTCTAAATTATGAAATTGATTTCAGATTTTCATTTAATCCCAACTTAGCCTGCGCACCCTTTTCAAACATTAAAATTTGCACTTGAAATCTCTATGTCCAGCACATGCAGGAATTTATAGCTTAGTTAATTTCATCTAATTAATGAAATCATTGACTTTAAAAATCATAATTAAAATGAAGTTCCTTAATTTTTTATCAAAGGCCCTTTGATTTTGTAGATTTTGATTTAGTATTCTATTTGCTTATACAAGGGTTCGGATCCGAAAGAAGGCGTAAATTGATTTAATATTTTATTAAATTTTTAGAGTAATATTTAATATATTCCAATTTAGCCTGCGTAGCCTTTTTAGACATTAAAATTTGAAATCTCTATGTCCAAGCACATGCTAGAATTTATAGCTTAACTAATTTGATCTAATTAATGAAATCATTGATTTTGAAAATCATAATTAGGATGAAATTCCTTGATTTTTGGTTGAAAGAAGCTCCATGATTTTTGTAGATTTGAATTTAGTATCGCCTTCTGTCTGCTTGTATAAAGGGTTGCAGATCCGGTGGTGAAGAATGCATTTTGATTTAGATTCTAAAATATAGTTTAATTTGTTGTTTTAAAAAGAGATTTATCCCTCATAGCTTTCATTTTTTTCCTTTTGTTTTGCTTTTGTGTTTGTTGTATGCTATTTCCCCTTTTATTATTTGGAGTTTTTAATTTGAATTTTAACTTTAGGTTTCAATGCTTGAAATTCTTTAGTTGATTCATTTTATGCTCCATTTTTTTAAGTCAAAAGATTTATTACAATTTTGGCAGCCTCACGGCATCATCCTCGTGTAGGGGGCTACATCTGGAGTGTTTTGGCCTACCCGTCATGCCCTGATGAGCATGATGGTTGGTGTTTTAAAGCACATTGGTCGAGTTTCAATCTCGTTACACCCTGATGAGCATAACGAGACCTTCAATCACCTGCAATAAAACAAATATAGATACAAATATTTCAAATTTTGGCAGCACTTCGACAGTATTTCGGCGTCATCCCCGTGTAGGGGGCTACATTGAAACTATTTAGACTTATTCAGTATGCCCTGATGAGCATAACGTGTCTCATGACACCACTTGATTTCATCTTGGCATCACGAAAGCATAACGGACCTCCAACTGCATAAAAAAAAGCATTTATATATATATATATATATATATATATATATATATATATATATATATATATATATATATATATATATATATATATATATATATATATATATATATATATATATATATATATATATATATATATATATATATATATATATATATATATATTTTGCACCACATTTTGGAATAAGGTGCCACATCCGATGAATATTGGCTTACCTTGATACCCCGAGCAGCGAAGTGGTGTCTTGTGACACCACAAATTCATCTTGTCACACTGAGCATGACGAGGTCTTCAAACTGATAAAGATATGCATATATATATATATATATATATATATATATATATATATATTCGTTAGAAAACCAGAGGTAGAGTGAAAGTTTACTTAGCCAGTGAAATCCAAAGACACATACACACAGGTATTTAAAAAGTGAACAAGAAAACTCCAAAAATTTTTACGTGGAAAAACCTTGAAAAGAGGGAAAAACTACGAGGCCTAGCCCAGTTAGAATCTTCCACTATTTATTTCAAAGTACAAAATTTCCTGATAACGGGTTTACAAAATTGTACATGAAAAGGGCTGATAATGAGAATCCTAATCGATAACAAATACATAGTCACATTCAAGTTAAATGTAGCTGGAAGGTGATGATGATGAAAAGCGATCGGACTAACGATGAAGGTCGTTATAATGGTGACCCACGAGATTGATATGGTGGATGGTATGACGGCATACGTGGCTTGGCGGTTGACATGGCCGGCGACGGTTTGCGAATTTTCAAGCTTTAGAGCTCTCTCCTCTCTCTTGCTAGAATGAGGGGCTCAAAATGATTTTTTTGAACATATGATGTATTTTGTGTATTTGAATGCTCAAATGAAGTCAGAATTATGAGATCTTAGGCTTGTTAGATCCAGCTCGTCAAGATGCTTGATTTGACTATAAATCCATATTTAAGAGCTATTTAGGGATTTAATTGATATCATAAAGTTTTCAATGATATTTTAAGTGTCATATCAGTTGCCCCTATATTTTTGGATGATATCATCTAAATCATCCAAAATATATACTCAATACTTGAAAATAGTGAATTCTTCAATGAAATTTGTGGGTCCATTAACCATACATTTTGAGAGAGATCTTCATATGAGCACAAGATTATGATCATGGAAGCAAGTGCGACAATATGCGAATGTACGGATGCAAGATTTCGGGGTTATCGACCCATATGGGCACTTACGGTGCTCATCCGCTGAGCTCAAGACATGGGTGGCCAGTCAAGACTCTGCATGGGAGAGCGCAAGATGATAGCAGGGCTAGCGGGCGAGGCCGGATAGAAGCGCCGGAGACGGCGATGGCGAGCGCCGAGCTGTCAGCGCTGGCTGAAGCGGCAGGCTGGCGCGCTGGCCGAAGCGGGCGCTGATTGAGCGGTGGCCTTGACGGGCGAACTGGTGGCACGCTGTTACCGCTAGCATGCAGGTGTTGGTCCATGTGCACGATAAGATGCTGACGCACGGCAACCTGTCGATGAGGGTATTTTCGTCCATTTTGTCTGTTTTTCACGGTTTAAGCCATTTTTCTTAGATTTTTGACCTTTTTGCCCCTATAGGGGGTCTATAAAAACCCCCTAGGGCCAAGGGAAAAGGCACACTTCTCATGTGCTCTAGTGCTTCTCTTTTTCTTGAGTGAAGGTCGCTGAGCATCAAGACCAGTTCATAAGGATCTAGTTTTTCCTTGAAAGAGATGTCAACTAACCTCGTCGGACCAACTGGGTTCGGAGGTGATCAAGACCCATAGTTCATATAGCATGGCTCCAGCTTTTCCCTCGAAAGAGGTGTCAATCAACCTCTGACGACCGAAGTTGAGGCGATCAAGACCTATAGTTCATACGGCAAGGCTCCAGTTTTTCCTCGAAAGAAATGTCAACTGACCTCATCGGACCGACCGAGTTTGGAGGCAATCAAGACCCATAGTTCATACGGCAAGGCTCCAGTTTTTCCTCGAAAGAGGTGTCAACTGACCTTGTCGACTGACCGGGTTCGAAGGAGTTCAAGACCCGTAGTTTATATGGTAAGGCTCCGCCCTCGAAAGAGGCATCAATCGACCTCATCGTACACGAAGTTGGAGGCAATCATCGATGATAACCGAGATGGTGATGACGGGCGTGGGCGCGTCGGGATGACCGACGGCGATGATGATAGCGAATGACCAGCCGGTGAGCGTCAGAGGGCGGGATGACCCGCGATGATGGTGGTGACCGGAGATAGCCGTCGCTGGGCGATGAAGCGGCGGTAATAACCGGCGAATGCCAGGGCGGCTAACTGGTGGTGGTGGCAATAGCGGCGGTGGTGGTTGCGCCGACAGGTGGTCGCAAGAATAATCGGGCGACAGAATATGGCAACCGGTATTGGTAGTCGGGGATGACCGGCAGACAATGAGGATTTTGACCTATCGAGGTTGTTTGTGAGTATGACCGACGCACTATGGAAGAGGTTGAATTGAATCTGCTAAGGATTTTTGACCAATCTGAGATTGTTTGTCAGAGATGACTCGATGACGTTAACCTGTATGGAAGAGGTCGAATTGAATCCGCTGAGGATTTTTGACCTATCCGAGGTTATTTGTCAGAGTGTGACTCGATGACATTAACCTGTATGGAAGAGGTCGAATTGAGTCCGTTAAGGATTTTTGACCTATCTAAGGTTGTTTGTCAGAGTGTTACCCGATGACGTTAACCTGTATGGAAGAGGTCGCGGGATGTCCACCAAGGACCTTTTGACCTATCATAGGTATCAGCCAAAGTGTTACTTGACTTCTTATCTGTATGGAAGAAGTCTGGTCAAGTCCGCTTGGGATTGATCATGGAGATACAACGTGAGTTGTATATTTCTCAAGTGGGAGGATTAAATGAAGAAGAAACAAGCTTATAAGAAAAAGTCATAAACTCATTACTTTGATAATGTTGGTGATACAATATTGTCACAAGATAACTTAACAAAAGGGACGGGATATATTTTTTTAGAGAGGGCTAACAAAAGACAAGAGCTAGAGAGGAAAAGATAAACGGGGTAAATTAAAGACTACAATATTTATGCACCAAGGATTACATATAATACTTTTCAGAGACCCTCCATGTTCCAAGTTTTAGGGAAGATTTTTTCCTCTGGATCTTTGGTCATAGCTTGACGGCTGGTCATTTGATAATGAAGTTGGGAGCAAGTCTTTACGCAAAGCCAAGGTATTTCTTTATCTTGAAGATTAAAATTTCTATGTTGAAGGTCACCAAGGGCATGGTTGAGCTTGTTTGAGGTAAACATAATTGTATTTGTTGATTTTCATAAGACTCCAACCCCAATGGGAGTTTGAAATTTTATCTTAAGATGAGGTACCGGGTGACACAAGATTGATTGGAGGGGTCTTCCAAAGATAGCATTTGACTTGACCACTATGAATTGAACTGAGTGAGTGACTTGTTGAGTAAATTCTTGAGGACAACGGAAGGGTGATTGTCCCTCCACTGCATGTGCATTATCAAACCCATATAACAGCTTCTACAACGTTAAAGTTTTTCCTTAACCAAGCTCATGCTAAGAAAGGTGGAGTAAAATAAAATATCAACAGAACTCCCATTATCAATTAAAATTCTTTTAACAACATAATAGGGGTCACCAATCCCCGCATTGATGACAAGAGGATCTTGATGCAGAACTTGAACTCCTTCCAAGTCTGAGTCATTCAAAGTGATGGGATGATTAATACAAGATTTTTTTAACTTTGACTCTTCAAAGGTGGCAATGAAGACTTGATTAGATAGTAGTGGTCCACTTGCAATCGTTTCATTTTCTCCAACTATTTGGTAGCTATTGTGTTGTTTCTGTGATGATTGTCCCGGTTGCCCCCCAGTTGGAGCTATGTTTGCTTGAGTTGGTTTTGCACAAATTGATGTAGATATCCCCGTGAATGACCTCTCAATTTCTTCTTTAAGTTGTTCACACGCCTCTGTAGTATGTCCACGACTTTGATGGAAGTGACAATATTGCTCCTGATTTTTTAAATTTGGTTTCAGTGGATGTAGCCACTTGATGGTCTCTTCATCTCGAATGGCCAACAATACGTTAACACGAGATGTCGCATGTATTCCACCGTGGTTCGAATGGAGATCATGACGCCTTGTTGCTTATTCGATGGATTGTTGATGTGTTTGTAGCACTCTTATATTTTCCGTGATTGTTCAAATTATTTTGATGGGCATTAATAGCTTCATCGACAGAGATTTGCGCTTCCACATGGTGAACCAAGTCAACATATGAGCGGACCGTATCTCGCATTAGTGATGAGTAGAAAGGTCTAGGACGGAGCCCTCCAAGAAAAACTCCTCTCAGTAATTCAGGGTCTACCCCAGTTATTTGGCGAGCTTCTGAGAAGAATCTCTGGAAGTATTCTTTAAGTGATTTACCCTCATTTTGATGAATGCCGGAGAGATGGGAGGAATCTTTAATGATCCTCCGGTTTGCAATGAACTGTTCCATAAAAATCTTGGTGAGTTCGTCAAAAGTACGGATGGATCCCCTTGGAAGGAGTAGAACCAAGTGCGAGCTTGCCCCTTGAGGGTAACGGGAAAGACCTGACAAAGCAGTGTATCGGGAGCTCATTGGATATGCATGATAGTCCTGTAATGGTCGATGTGTTCATGTAGGTTAGTCGCCCCATCATAGGAATCAATGCTCGAAAGCTTAAACCCCACGGGAATAGGATGTTGAAGAATAGCTTCTGCTAGAGGTGTGGATTCTCATAGCGTGACGGGGGAAGATGATTGCCTTGAAGATGAAATTGCTTGCATTAAGCATCATAATTCACATAACATGACGAGTGGGTCAGGATGAGAATGTGTCAAGCTACCCCAATAAATAGTGGATTAGTTGAGCACTTGATGGATGAGTAACTAGCGCTGTCAAGAGATCAAGATCACGGCCACCACGGAGGAACTCTAGTGTCAAGGAGAGATTAGCATTTTGGCCTCCCATGGCTAACGATCGATCTTGGGAGATGTGCCACGTGGTATGTGTCCTCAAAAAGTCGAATCTTCTCATTTTGAGACTCTTCCATTCGGCGGACACGATCTTCTAAAGAGATTCCTGTCGCACCTTCACCGACAGGGGGGAGTGAGGCAAAATCTTGGTGTCCTTAGTTCAAGGATTGGTTTCGAGAGTGACGAGAGTTGGAGCGGGAGGCTCCGTTGTTACGAGTATTGCGCTTATTGGCTATAACGAGGGTGTTCACAGAAATTGTGATTGAAGAATTCTCTTCCCACAGACGGCGCCAAATTATTGCGTGCTAGAAAACCAGTTGCGATAGAGTGAAAGTTTATGCCTTAGCCTTGTTGTGAAATCCAGCACACACACAGGTATTTAAAGAGTGAACAAGAAAACTCCAGAAATTTTACATGGAAAAACCTCGGAAAGAGGGAAAAATCACGAGGCCTAACCCAGTAAGAATCTTCCACGATGTGTTTATTTCAGAGTACAAAATTTTTCGATAACGGGATTACAAAATTGTACATGAGAAGGGTTGATAATGAGAATCTCAGAATCAGATAACAGCAGTCATATAGTCACGTTCAAGTTATAACAGTTGCTAGTGGTAGAAGATGATGATGCGCAGGATCGGATCCGGCGATGAAGGTCTTCATGAGACCTGAGATTGACGACGAAGGATCGGCGACAGACGGCCGGCAATGGTTGACAACCGTCGAGTGGTGGCATGATTGTGCTTGGAGGATTTTCAAGCTTTAGAGCCTCTCATCTCTTGCTTGGGCTCCTCTCATATGAAGAAGAATGAGGCTATTTATTGGAGGAGGCTTCCATAAATACATGAACATTCACCTCTCCATCGAACAGCTCAAAATGATTCCTTTGATCATATGATGTATTTTATTTGAATGCTCAAATGAAGTAATTATGAGATCTTAGCTTGTTAGATCCTGCCGGCCAAGACAATTTGACTATAAACACTCCATGTTTAAGAGCTATTTAGGGATTTAATTGATATCACAAAGTTTCTAATGATATTTTAAGTGTCATATATATATATATATATATATATATATATATATATATATATAATTTCCGCATTCACATAGGTCTTCACATTCACAACCAATAGTAATAACAACTTCGCTTGGGTTTGGCCATGTAAAGATGAGCTTCTTCTTCGAGACTAATAATCTTCTATTCTCGAACATAAGCCCTGCTGACATCGTTGGGCATGTAGTAGAAGTGCAAACTTCCACGTAATAGCCATACAGAAGATTAACTTGATTAAAGAAGTCAACTGAGTAGAACAAGCCATTCGTTAAGGTCTTCTCGAAGGGGCAACAGCCAGGCTTTCGACGTCGACGGGGTATGCAGACCACGCTGATGTCGGGGATGTTGCTCCTGAATGAGATTATGGCGAGCTTCGTTGGACGCATTCATTTGACCATTTCCACGAAGGCAGCCAAAATGGCGGTGTGCTCGTGGATGACTTGCGTGATGTTGAAATCGCCGGACGAAGGTGCTTTCACTTGCCGGGGTACCCGTTGCATCTTGCTCATTCTGACTCGACGGCGAGCCCCCGCTATCACTCGTCAAAGCCGACTGACCGCCTGAGAATGCCGGCGTATTCCATGAGCTTCTACTTCCGGCTGTAGGCATAGTGCTTGCTGCTAGCTTCGCTCTTCTCTGCCATGGATACGTAGAAATTCAGGGAGAGAGAGAGAGAGAGAAGATGTCCATAGAAGCTTTCCATCAAACCCAAAATTCTTTCAAATGGGGACCCCTTCTTCCACCTCAGGCAAGAGAGTTCTTCAGCCCCAAAGAGACCTTCCACCTTCTGCAAGTGAGTGAGTTCTTTGAGCCACAGGGAGACCGGGATAGTGATCGCCTGAAGAAAACTAATGGAGCAGTGCAGCCTGCATTCCGAATGAGGGCACTGTGGCTTCGATCTCACGCGAGATAGTAAGTAGAAAAGTAATGGAAGTGAATGGAGTGATTGTATAGGTCAATCATCAATTCAACTGGATTTGGAGAAAATGCACTATTGATGTAGACAAACAACGTATCTCTATGAAGTTGACGCCGGAGAAATTCAATCACAGTAGAGAATTTGCTATTTCCAACAGCCTTGAACTTTGCTTGCTTTAGGATCGGAGCATCGCCGGTCGCCCTTAGGTGAACGACCACTTTTCGTTCGGCGGCTGGCGACACTGCCGCCATGATCGACAGCAATGAATGTCTTCTTACCTTTACGAATGAGCGGCTATAGAGGCGGGATCAGTTTTTTTTTTTTTTTTTTTTTTTTTAGAGAGCGTCCCCAGACGACGGAGGCCGATAGTAGCAGGAACGGTTGAGGAGGAGTGGTTTCCGTTCAAACCGAGCGAGGGAGTTTCCGTTGAATGGGGAGGAGCCGTTGAGTGATAAAGGGATTAGCCCTTTTTATGATATTTTTTTATTATTATTTAATCATCTTCAATATGAACTTTATGCTGATGTCATTATATGGTCAATATATAAGTTGATTTAGAGTTATTTAGATATTATGGATGCAATGACGCTGTCCGTTTCGCGATCGGAGACCGTTTGGTTCGAGTCAGCGTCAAATTGAGTTAATTTGAGCTCAAAATGCACATCGCCGCTTTCGACCGCTCGATTTTCATGCAAACTCGTCCGAATTGAGTGCGAATAGTCTTACGTGATATATTTCAACGTTTTGAAGCTAATGACATGATCAATTTCACGAACGGAGGTCGTCTGATATTTGTGAGCGCCTCCTGACCTCGATATGTGTGCAGGCGCGTTGGCGACTCGAGTGCTTGATCAATTGCTTGTTAGAATTTTTAATATTTATTTTTCAATCAATTTTGATGTTCTGAATGTGATGGCAAAGTCCGTTCATCGATCGGAGGTCGTTTCGACTATTTTCAGAGACTTCCAGTGTATATCCTCGATTTGTGCGTTGTCACCACTGATTATTCGACATTGGCACATACTAGTCCGAATTAAGTGTGGATAGTCTCATTTATTACTTTTTGATGTTTTGAAGCTAACGGCGTGATCAATTTCACAAATAAAGGTTGTTCGGACATCGTCGCAGCTTCTTGACTCCGATATACGTGTCGACACATTGATAGCTCAAGCGCTTAATCGATTGATCGTTAGATTTTGCAATATTTATATTATGATTGATTTCAATGTTCTGAATGCAATGGAAAAGTCCGTTCATCGAACAGAAGTCATTTGAGTTGATTTTGGTGACGTCTAGTACATTTTGAGTCTCAATTTGCGCACTATCACCTCCGAAGTTCGTCGAATTTGACTTGTGGGCTTGTCTTGACTTATGACACGTAAGTGGAGGTCAACAAATGCTCCCCAACAAATGTGATTCATGCCTGAAGTGAGTCACGTTTGTTGAAAACAGGTTGACCATTTGGGCTGGTCTAGAATTTGGATCATTTTAGCTTCAATTACAATAGCTTAGGGAGCTTTTGATAGGATTTGTCATTAGTATGCTACCCTATTCAGGACATGCGAAATAACGGGCTTGACCGATTTTCCAGAATCGACTTGTCAGATAGATAAGAGTTCTTGCACCATCTACTATATGTTTTAATGGCTTTGCTGAAGATCTCTTTCTTTTATGTCCTTGCAGATTTGAGTCTCCTCCAACCCTAGCTTCATGCTTGGTTGGGCTTGATGGAGGAATTATTCTGCTTATTTTGATGAAGGACTCACTGGGAGTCGCGCTTGAACGGATTTGAAATTCCTTCTGTTATAGCTTTGAGCTTGGCGGACTTGATGAAGGACTGACCTGATTTATCCCTATTGACTTGTCAAGAAGTGTATGCACTCCATGAACTTTGTGCTTGCTGCTTTGATGGATTCATTGAAGGATACATACAGATGACCCAGCCTTCCGGCTTATATAGGGTCAATGTTAAGTTATTAGTCTAGCAACGTGTACTTTAATAGACTGAATAATCACAAAATTCCTTTAGTTTGGCCATCGGCTTTGTATGAACTATGGAATTGCTTCCTCAGTCTGTGCTTTATGCTTTGATGGACTTGATGAGAAGACGGGATTTGATCTGTGCTTTGAGCTTGATCAGATCATTGAGGATAGATTGAGATATCACCCTGCGAGCAATATGAAGATTGATTTGAGGCAACCCTGAATTGAGTGTTTCCTTAGATTGCCTTGATCTATCGATCAAGTAAAGATATCTCTTAGATCCTAGTTGCTTATAATTACTAAGCTGGATTTGATTTGAGATTGAACAGTTATCATCATTGAACTGACGAGGGGGGGCTCTTTCACTGTGGCATTTTTCTTATGGCTTGTTGAGTCGAGAGCGTCAACAACTTGGCCATATTTGGGCTTGTTGAGTTTGACCTTTAGAACCTATTCGAGTCTTCGACTTAAGTTGTAGTGGGTTGGTGGTTTTGTCATCAAACTGACGAATGGGAGCTCTTTCACTGCAACCTTTTCTTGGGCTTGTTGAGTGAGGAAAGCGTCAGCAACTCGGCCATTTGTGGGCTTATTGAGTTCGACCTTTAGAACCCATCCGTGTCCTAGACTTCAGGATGTAAAGGTTGGTGTTTCTCCAACTTAATTGATTGAAGCTTTCAAAATCGGGAGTTCTTTTGACTTGATCTCCAGAATTTGACAAATCTGGGAGATAAATTTCTTGATATTTAGGGTTATCTTTTCATGCGTAGAAATAGATTCTTTTTATTTTATGTAAGAACATGCAACTTAATAACGATAATTATAGATATATTCAGAGATTTCAGTGTAACACTCGATGCCAACCTGAACCAAAATATATTTGAGGATCTTGTTTTATGGCACGATGTTAACTCAAATAAACTTAATATAAACTAAAAAAAATTCCCCCTGTATTGCATTTGAAATACTAAAGTACATTTATGAGAATTTTTAAGATGAAAATACACAAATACATCAATATTTGAATTGATATACTCTAAAGGAGATTTTAACATACAACATTGATTTCATTGAATAAAATCTAAAAATGCCTGCAGGAAAATTTTCAAAAAGTTTTTCATCTGAGTATGTTTATTTAGGGATCTCCCAAGCACGATGTCAACCTAAATAGATATACTAAAAAAATCCTCCCTATCTTGCAAGGGGATTTCTATTGTACCTCGAGAATGTGGTCGTCAAGTATAGTACTTTTTCAAGTATCGACCATTAATTGGCGGCATTGGCCTTTCACCCTTTATGTCCTTGATACACTTTTTCAATGACAAAAGGGCCTTCCCATTTAGGCTCAAATTTGTCACCAAACTTTCTATTGGGAACAATTGGTCTTCTCAGCACCAGGACCAATTCTCCTTTTTGGAATGTTCGAGGCCACACTATATGATTGAATGCTTTGGACATCCTCACTCGCTCAATAGACTTTCTAAATTTCATTGAACTTAGAGCCTACCTTTGTCAGGCACGTCAAGCTCTTCCATCCGTAGACGGACATTCTCATCTTGAGTGAGATTGTGTTGAATGGCTACTCAGAGTGAAGGTAGTTCAACTTCAAGTGGCAAGACTACTTCAGCTCCAAATACTTTAGCATAATGAGTGGATTTTATGGGAGTACATTCTAGATTCCATGTTGTTATTTTTCTGTAAGGCAATTTCACTTCGAGATTTTAGCCTCCTAATTTGCTCACCTATTTGTGGACCTTTTGACGGCAAATTTTTGGACCTATGGTCCAAGTGTCACACCTCGATGCTCACCGTGCGGGACTTGAATTAGTAGACATCTTGTCAGGGCTGTAAGAGGAGGTCTCTTTGGAGGAGCAACTCTAGGCTCCCTAATGACAGGACTTTGATATTTTATTTTCACTAGTCATTTCTTCTTAGTAACTTTGAGGACCCGATGCACTCTTGCATATACAGCTTTGAGTTTCCTCACTGAAGAGGTTAGAACTTGACATTATTGGGTCTAGAAGTACTATTTGATTTTACAAGTAGAGCTATTCCGCTTTATCCATCTTAGGCTGTCAAACCTATTATGGATTGGAATACTCACTTCTGGTTCACAACTGGTTGTACAATATTCTACTTGAACAATGGCTATTGAGCATGCAGTTCAGCATTTCTCTTTCCCCGCTATCTCTAGGTTAGCTTGCTTCCAGATGAAGAAGCTTCTGCATTGCTACTTCTTTTTTAGGCTTTGGCCTCCATATTTATTTTTCTTTCTATCGGGACCTTTGGTACTGATTTCAACACCTCCGTGTCATGCCCATGCTCACCGTAGAAATTACTTAGATCTGCTCTTACTACCACTGATTGTAGCTTTTATAGTGGAGCATTTTTGACTTCTTTGATAATTGACATTTGATGCCTATTTTTCATAAGATATTTTTCCTTAACAACTTTCAGAACTCTATGTGCTCGAGTAGATAGAGTTTTATATTGTTTCTTCAGAAAGGTTGAAACTGACTGTTGTTGAGCCCAAAAATACCATTTAACATCACCAATAGAGCTATTTCTTTTCACTCATCTCAAAAATTTCAAATTTATTGTAGGGTAGAAATACTCGCTTCTGATTGTAAGGTTAGTTATATGACTTGTGATTTAGATAACAACTACTGAGCTCATAATTTAGTGTTTCTTCTCCTTTGCCTTTTACTCAATTTTTCTCTAAAATAGGAGGCTTCAGTATCATACCTTCCTAGTGTGAAAGGTTCAACTAGCAGGGTTGTCGCATTCACAGGTATGACTGAAACTTTCTACCTAGTGAAGGTTCTCTTCAAGAATGGTGCCTCAAAATGAATCAATCTTTTAAGTACAAAGGCTCTCTTTTGAGGAACCTTAGTAGCAGTAGCGGTTATTTCAATTGTCCTCCTCCATTGCACAAGTTGGAGTGTACAATATACAGATGCTCAAGTGGAGGATTATTTATAGTGGTGATGGCTGGGAAGTCTATACTATCAAATTGAATAGTAGCTCTAATATCCCTAGTATTGATTATAGCGTTAGCTAGACGGATATTAACTCCGCAACCTAGCTGAATGATAAACGGTGTTCTGAAGATCCATCAATATACAGAATAGACAGATTAGTCATAAGAATATGATTGATTTAAATTTAATTTTATTGATTATTGATTTTAAATATCAATTTTATCATGTTCCACTACAGCTATAGCTTAAATTGACCAATAAGATGAAAAGAGAATCTGAAGTCGCCAAAATCTCTCCTCAAAATTCTCCACCGACCTCTTCGATGAAAAGAGTAATTTTAAAGTGTTAGTGTAATTTTTAGAAGGCTAATGGAATAGTATATAAGACACTACCTAGAGATTTCATCCTCATTTGGTGAGAACTTTAGATCTGGTTCCAAGATTCCTATAGGCGCAAGCCCCTAATTACCTCCCAATAAGAGAGAGAACTTTCAATATTCATTAGATCAATGTAGTGTAATAACATATAGAGTTTCAGAATTTAGATTATAAAATTTATCATTATAGCTTAAACCAGATGGTTGGGGGAATGATGACGTGTCCGATCTAAATCCCATGGTTCCGTCATCCCAGGCAGTCAAGGTCCCTAGTCTACTTAGTCAGAGGAGGTAGTCGACCCAACCTGACAGAAGGATCCTCATCAGTAGAACCTAGGTTACATCATCCAAGAAATTCTTGTAGACTTAGGGTGGTATTTGTCTAAAGAGACATAATTAAGTCTACCTTAACTGATAGAGAGTTGTTTGCCCTATCAAGTATACCCTATGATTCACAACTCAAAGGGCGTCGTCATCATAATATAATGGAGTCGGACTGGCCAAACCACCCCATCGTGAGGACTCGTGGTAACTTCCATGTGGAGCTACCGCCAAGCCACGTAATGGATACGTCCTTGCTGGCAAGATATTGATTGAGAGTAAACATAGCAGAACACTTGGTTTGACATTGGCTCCTTTGTGATCTAGAGTTTTCTCAATTTATCACCACAGACAAATAGTTGCGAAAGGTGGATAGATTGAGTTTGGTTTAAGTTTTTAGTGATTGAGTTTCATTTAAGCAGTTTTAGATTGATATTTGATTTGGAAAATTGGTTAATTTGAATATGTTTAAGACCTTCAGATCCTGTCAACTCTGTTTAGCTGCTAATAAAGGATTAGATCTACTATCACCTGACAAAATCAGTTTTTTAAGCATTTCACTGATTTTGAAACTCTTATTATAGCTTTTTAGGATTTGTTATCCCGAACACAGTCATAAGACTAAACCGGAAAGCCACCCGCGTAGCATCCTCAAACACTTAAATTTAAATATTCAGCGTAGTGTCAGAGCACATGCAGGTGTTTATAGCTTAGTTATTTATCTAAGGAGACAATCTTAAGTCTACCTTAGCTGACAGAGGGTTGTTTGCCCAATCAAGTATACCCTATGATTCACAACTCAAAAGGAAAAGCCATTGGGGAGCATACGAGCTACGATCTTGATCGTATATAGAGAGGGGACCGCCAAACCACCCGAGGGATTCTAGTCATAATCGCATCGCCGCCACAATCATAAAGTGCCACGCCCACTGGCGTGAGATTGATTGAGAGTGAATAGCGTAACACTGACATGTGAGCTGAAGTTCTTTTAATTTGTCACCCCCGATAAATAGTTACAGAAGGTGGATAGATTGGGTTTGATTTAAGTTTCAATGATAGAAATCCATTTAAGTAGTTTCCAATTAATATTTGAAAATTGATTAATTAGAATTTATTTAAGACTTTTAGATCTTATCAATTCTATTTAGTTGCTAACAGAGGATTAGATCTACTGTCACTCAACAGAATCAATTTCTTAGATATTTCACTTATTTGAAACTCTTAATATAGGTTTTTAGGTTTTGTTAACCCGGACCCAATCATATGATTAAACTAGGAAGCAACCCACGCAGCAACCTCAGACACTTAAATTTAAGCATTTAGTATAGTGTCGGAGCACATGCGGGTGTATTTAAGACTTTATGCAATTTTTATTTATGAATTATGAAATTGATTTTGGATTTTCATTTAATCCCAACTTAGCCTGCACGGCCTTTTCAGACATTAAAATTTGCACTTGAAATCTCTATGTCCGAGCACATGCAAGAATTTGTAGCTTAGTTAATTTCATCTAATTAATAAAATCATTGACTTTGAAAATCATAATTAGAATGAAGTTTCTTAATTTTTGATCAAAAGGGGCCCTATGATTTTTGTAGATTTTGATTTAGTATCGTCTTCTGTCTCCTTATACAAAGGGTTGCAGATCCGATGGCGAAGAAGGCGTTGTAAATTGATCTAATATCTTATTAGATTTTTCAGAATAATATTTAATATATTCCAATTTAGCTAAGGCCTTTTTTAACATTAAAATTTCAAATCTCTACCGAAACATTACGCAAGAATTTATAGTTTAGCTAATTTCATCTAATTAATGAAATCATTGATTTTCAAAATCATAATTAGGATGAAATTCCTTGATTTTTGGTTGAAGGAAGCTCCATGATTTTGTAAATTTGGATTTAGTGTCTCCTTCTATCTGCTTGTACAAAGGGTTCCAAATCCGATGACGAAGAAGACATTTTGAGAAAGCGTATTCCATGAGCTTCTACTTCCGTCTGTAGGCAAAGTGCTTGCTGCTAGCTTCGCTCTTCTCTGCCATGGATACGTAGAAATTCGGGGAGAGAGAGAGAGAGAGATGTCCATAGAAGATAATGCCCCTTGCCATTGAACATGCATAATTAACCACAAGCTTTCCATCAAACCCAAAATTCTTTCAAATGGGGACCCCTTCTTCCACCTCAGGCAAGAGAGTTCTTCAGCCCCTAAGAGACCTTCCACCTTCTGCAAGTGAGTGGGTTCTTCGAGCCACAAGGAGACCGAGATAGTGAACGCCTGAAGAAAACTAATGGAGTAGTGCAGCCTGCATTCCGAATGAGGGCACTGTGGCTTCGATCTCACGCGAGATAGTAAGTAGAAAAGTAATGGAAGTGAATGGAGTGATTGTATAGGTCAATCATCAATTCATCTGGATTTGGAGAAAATGCACTGTTGACGTAGACAAACAGCGTACCGGAGAAATTCAATCACAGTAGAGAATTTGTTATTTCCAGCAGCCTTGAACTTTGCTTGCTTTAGGATCGGAGCATCGCCGGTCGCCCTTAGGTGAACGACCATTTTTCGTTCGGCGGCTGGCGACACTGCCGCCATGATCGACAGCAATGAATGTCTTCTTACCTTTACGAATGAGCGGCTGTAGAGGCGGGATCAGTTTATTTATTTATTTATTAGAGAGCGTCCCTGGTTGAGGAAGGATAATGCTTACGGTTAAAGTAAATCGAACGGAGAGCGGGAGCGCGAGTAGTTTTTTTTTTTCGGCTAGGAGTGAACAGTCGAGGAGCCGGAGCAGGAGTAGTTGCCGTTTGAACCGAGCGTGGAGTGGTTTCCGTCCGTGAATGGGGAGGAGCCTTCGGGTGAGGCAGCGATCAGTTTTAGGGATTAGCCCTTTTTATGATATTTTATTATTATTATTTAATCATCTTCAATATGAACTTTAGGCTGATGTCATTATATGGTCAATATATATATTGATTTAGAGTTATTTCCATGTTATGGAAGCAATAGTGCGGTCCATTTTGTGATCTGAGACCGTTTAGTTCGAGTCGGCGAATTGAGTTAATTTGAGCTAAAAATACATATCGCCGCTTTCGACTACTCGATTTTCACGCAAACTCGTCCAAATTGAGTGTGAACAGTCTTATGTGATAGGTTTTGACGTTTCGAAGCTAATGGCATGATCAATTTCACGAACGGAGGTCGTATGATCCTTGTCAGCGCCTCCTGACCTCGATATGTGTGCAGGAGCGTTGGTGGGTCATCGCTTAATCAATTGCTCATTAGATTTTTCAGTATTTATATTTCGATCAATTTTGATGTTTTGAACGCGATGGCTAAGTCCGTTCGTCGATCGGAGGTCGTTTCGACCATTTTCAGAGATGTCCAGTGTATTTTAGCCTCAAGTTGTGCGCTGTCACCGCTGATTATTCGACATTGCCACAGACTCATCCGAATTAACTATGGATAGTCTATTTTATAGTTTTTGATGTTTTGAAGCTAACGACATGATCAGTTTCACAAACGGAGGTTATTCGGACATTGTCGCATCTTCTCGACTCCGATATACGTGTCGACACATTGATAGCTCGAGCGGTTAATCGATTGATCGTTAGATTTTACAATATTTATATTCTGATCGATTTTGACGTTCTGAATGCGATGGTAAAGTCCGTTCGTCGATCGGATGTCATTTGAGTTAATTTTGGTGACGTCTAGTGTATTTTGAGCCTCAATTTGCGCACTATCACCTCCGAAGTCTGACGAATTTGACTTGTGGGCTTGTCTTTACTTATGGCATGGAGGTCAATAGTAGGTTTTAAAACATAAGAATGAATGATATAAATTATGTTTGATTTTTGTAAACTAATGCTTTTTGAACATGGGTATGAAGTGGAGAAAGAACGAAATTTTAGTTTGGTTAATAACGAGCATCCATTTAATACATTACTTATGATATCAAATTTCATTTCTAATTATCTTCGATGGATATGAAGTTGAGAAAGTGCATGAGATATTTTTTTTGGAATGTTTTCATATAATTTTCTTAGGTTTTTAATCATGTTGTGAGACTATTACTCTTGCTTATTATATGACTGTTGGGTTTTTAATGATGTTTTGCTTTTTGCTACTTATTTGGGAAGATGCTTCAACAATGTGAAAACAATGAATTATATTTGTTTTGTATCTTTGGTGCACAACACCTTTTTTCTTAAGTTATTGCTTTCCCCAGTTGCTTCTCTATCAAGACACAATATAAACAATCAATCATAGCACCATGATATTGTAAGTCTAGCACTTAGGTGTTATACTATTGATGCACTTTTGACACTAAAATACTAAATGATTTTAATCACAACTCTCATACAACACTTAAATATGATCAAATAGATCTACTATTATATAATACAACACATGCGATATAAATATAAATTACTACAATACATAAAACATAATAAAAGTCCTCATAAATTTAATCTTTTGATTTGGGATCTTGTGACAAGTCATTTCCTCTTTTGATATGCTATGTCATATTAGAGGTGTTAATTAAAAAATTAATAATTATTTGTCCCAAATTTTATTTTTGATAGTGTGCTTATTAACTTTTTGGCTTTATAGATTATTTGAGAGCTTAAACTACATCCCATTGCATTGATAACTTTATATTTCAAATTCCTTTACTTCCTTATATTTTGTTCTATGCAATTTTAATTGTGTGGATAATTTAATAAAATATTGATAATTTGTCTTTAAATAATGGGATTGGTTATGCTACAATTATAACTACCTAGGAACTTCTTATGTTATATTCTTCGATCATTAGAGAATGTAATCTTATAATTTGAAATTCAAATGGGAAAAAAAGTATATAATCAAGGAGGGAGAATATGGTGCCATAAAAAGACAAGGAAAGACATACCATACTTTTTTAAAGGTTACTTAGTTTGAAGCATTGGGAGTTTATTGCTTTTCTTCCCTAATAATTAGTTTTTTTTTTGGGTCGGGGTTATTTAAATTAAAGTAACAAGGAAAAACTTTTAAAGATTTGAAATGCTCAAAACTCTTCATTTTTTCTACATTTGAATATCATCCAAAATTGACAATGTTTTATTCTTTGATATCAATTAATCATTCTTGTTAACCGTTGCATATCACCTTCATAATTTAAAGTATTTCAAATTTATCATAATAAATATAAAAAAACTATTTTAATGCATTTATTTGCAAACATCCAAATAAATCATGCATTTTTAATATACTTGTAAATTAATTACTTTTTATTTTCAAAGCAAATATTAGTTGTAACAAAAATTTGAAAATTGTGCATGTGATATACATGAGCGAACATTGATAAAAAAAAATGTATGATCAAACTTTGTAAACAAATAGCCAATCAAATCAAAGGGAAAGAATTAAAGATTGCATATTATGTTAGAAAATTCATTAAAATTTTTAAATGATGTTTAAAGTTTAAATGAAAATTTCAAATATTGTAATCCTTAGAAGAGGCTAGGGTTGCAAATGAATCAAGCGCCTGGCAGGAGCTTGCTTGAGCTTGAGTTTGTTCTTATTTAAGCATGAGCGTGAGCATAATTAGTACATGTGTAGACAATATTCAAGCTTAATTCATTTAAAATTATAATTGCTAGAGTTTGGATTGAGCTAGGATCATTAACTAATCAAACAAACCTTATTAAATCTAATACTGAGCAATATTATCAAGTAGTTTTAATTAATTGAGCAAGTCATATTACACATTAATAAGTACCCAATTTAACTTACAAAATAAGCAAGTGTAAACAAGTAGCTTGTGTTAATAAACTAAAAAATCAAATATAAGAAAGGATAATAGTCCCATATAATTACATATTAAATAAATTTTAAAAATGAACCTTAAATAATTATTTCAAACTTCTTAATGAGCTTAGTCATGGGTTTAGAATTATATTGTTCATTATTATAAATGTATCAAACATCAAGTTGTTCAGCTTTATTCATTTATTAAATGAGTATATATAAAATATTTAATTTATTTAATTAGATATTCAAATGATCATAAATAAATTATAATCAAAATATCAAAACTTTATCAAGTTTAATGGTTCATTTTCAGCCTCAGAAAATACCAAAATCATATTTGCCAAGAAAACTTAAGGCTATTTATCACTTTAAATTTTAATTGTATTTTTATTATATTTTATTATATTTTGATTTAAGTAAAACATATTTGATGTTGATAGTTAATTTTAAAACACTTAGTGCTAGTTTTAAATTATTTTATTTTGTACTTTATTTTTTTTATTTTTTATGTTATTTTTAATGATAAATTTATTTAGTGTGTTTTTAAATATTTTATTTTATTTTTTATTTTTGATAATAAATAATATTAATTTTAAAAATGTTCAAAACATCTTTTGGATATTTTAAGAAGCCATTTGGTATCATTTTTTTATTGTTTATATTTATATTTTTAATTTTTCTATTTATAGTTTTATTTGAAATAAAATATCATTAGTGATGATAGTTTGTTTATTAAAATATTATTTTAAGTAATTTTTAAAAATAATTATCACCATCAAACATATTTTACCTTAAATTAAATTAAAAATACATAACTCATATTTTTCATTTTTGTCACTTTACATAAACATTGATATTCAAATATTGAAATTCATAATAAAATTTCAACTCATATTTTTCTTTTTTTATAAATTTTCGAATAATTTGATGGTATCATGTGCAAATACATGAATCTCATAGTTTAAAAAAAATGATAAAAATTGTCAAATTGTAAATGCATATGTTTTAAGTGATTGATTTGTAAATATCACTTAAAAATATGAAAAATATAAAATAGTTCAAATAAGCCTTTAAAAAACTGTTTAACCAATAAACCTCAAAATGCATCTAGTAGTAATACAAATCAAAATTTTTCTTACTCGATTCAAAACTCTGCTACAGTCCACTACAATTTTCGTCAATAAACCCTCATTGACTCGTTGTAGAAGCTCCCGTCCTTCACTTCCATCCAAAACTCTAAAGGCAAAATTTTTAAAATAAGCACGATTAAAACCTTAATTTGTGGATTAGGCACATTTTTAAAAAAATTTATACGCCTTTAACGGCCTGCTAATTATATACGATCGGTATAGTCGCTTCGTTATTTGTGCATATCTGATCGGCGCCTGCTCAGCAGGCGGCTCATAAATATTTAAAAAAATTTTTTTTTTAACAAATCATGGTATTTTGATCGTGCCAGAGTTGTCTGTTGTTGGAATTCAATGAGCTTAGTATCGTTGGAATCGGTATGAAATTCTCCACAACTTTCATTTTGACAAGAAAAACCAATTGTGTATACTTGTATAGCAGATTTCATTTTTTCTATTCAGAAGCTGGGATGCAATTTTGAATATTGTGACCAGTGGATGAATCATCGTATCATTTGGAAAAAAAATTTATAGTCTTGGTGCAATTAATTATACATTACAGATTGATTTTTTTTACTGATTTCTTTCAGTTAACACTAAGTCTGAGAGACATAGTGCAATTAATTATACATTACAAGTTTATCTACAATAACTAACAATTAAGCACATCATGAATAGATGGCATGGTGCCGATGCGTTAATCTCACATAAATGCGGAAAATAGGAAAACATTCCAGCATACATGATTATATCCATAAAGGTCATATATTGGTAAAGAAACACTAATACCTAGAATATATTTCAAGTACATAAGTCTGAGAGAAAATAACAACCAGAATACACTTCAGGTACATAAGTCTAAAAGAAACAAACAGCCTAACGAAACAACACTAGTGTCGCCTTTGTGGACAGGTAGTCCTGTTATGCCCAAAATTTTTGCATAGTCCACAGATTCTGTTGGACCGTTGAACATTCTCATTCATTGTATTTGCATATCGCCGTGTCCTAGGCCTACCAGTGCGCCTTCTAACATTTGGTGGTGTGAGTTCAATTGTATGATGACCAGATAAATACATTGGCCAGTCAGTTTGATCGGGAATGACATGAAAATGAGCTTATGCGTCTGGTACATTTGTAGAGTGTAGTCGGGAAACATATTCGAATGATTTATATGCGTTGCCCCATTACAAGAATGACATGTGGACATGGAATGTGCAATATACAAATTCGAAGCGGTCTTGCAATTCAACCTTGAATGACATGGAGGACATTGTAAAAACCTGGAATTCAGTTATGTTTATTCTTATAGGATCTGAGCATCTTCGTGCTTTACGCTCATTTTGTTGCAGTTGAGCTTTCACACGTGGAGCGAAAATCAAATCATTCACTTGGATAAGGTGAGAAGCTATCTCTAGTCGTTTGTTGAAGAAGGTAACAAGGTTGTAGAAAATTATTGTAATTAAAGCTTGAATTGGTAAGCTACGTGCCCGCTTTAGTACACCGTTGAAACAATCTGATGCATTAGTAGTCATTGTGCTGTAACGGTACCCACCATCATGACATGATGCCCACTTCGCCACATCTCTTGCTAGCAGCCACTCAACAGACTCTGGTTTAATATTTTTTATGTCTGTAATGTAGCGTGTGAATATATGAATGTCAGTTGTATTGCCAGCCACATATATTTTTTGGCACACAAACTCAGTATCAAGAATTCCCATCGATTTGCATGCCTTCTTGAAGTTTTCCCTGAGATGGCGCAAACAGTGGCGGTGTTTTGCCAAGGGTAAAATTTCACGGCATCCACGCACTAATCCAGAATGATAGTCAGATATAATGCATAAATCAGGTCACGTGCATATAAATGGTACCAACTCCCGTAATGTCATGACAAACCAAATCCAGGACTCATTGCATTCTGCTTCAATAATTGCAAATGCGAAAGGGAATAAACCATTATTAGCATCAATACCAACAGCAGTTAGTAGAGTACCTTTATACTTTCCCAAGAGGCAGTCTCCCGATCTCTCGGTTCGCCACTTTTTTTAAAAAAAAATATTTATGAGCCAGTCGCCCATTGAGCGACGGCTACTGGCTATACATGTCGCCTGCAACGGTGACTTGACAACGACTATTCGACCCTCTTCCTCTTCCCTTTACTGTCATTGACAACTCCTCTTCTCCCTCTAAGACCATCTCCCGCCTTAAATTGGCTCTACTTGCGGAATATGACCCTGAGAAGATCATCAACCTCTTCCAGTCCTCCATTCACGTCTTGTGCTTCCATTCTAATCATCCTCTCTACGACATCTCCATCAAAGTTCTATCGCTTTTTACTTCCTCTAGAATCTCGGCGATCCATGCACCCAATTCTAGGGCTTTTCCATCCTCATAATGTCACTTTACACCATAGATGCTTGGTTGCATCTTTCAAACCTTTGAGAAGATCTCGCACGACCGAGAACTCCCTCGCTCTCTTCTCACCCTTCCGAAGCAATGTCGCGATGATGTTCAGATCTTTTGAGCACATTTCGAGTTTTGCATCTGCGCCTCTGCATAATATTTTTTTAAGTGCTTTATCTGATACTGGTGAAATGGATGAAACCTGCAAGATGCTAGATGAAATGCTGAACACAGGATTGGAACTTAATATCATTTCTTACAATGATATCTTGAGTTGTTATTTGAAAAAAAGGTGATAAGGTTGGATTTGAGGATACATCGAAGAAGATAAACAACAAGGATATTGCTCCTATTGTTGTCACATACAATATGAGGATATTTAATTTTAACAAGAGATTGGAGAGTTTCAAAGCTGAGGAGCTACTTGAGGTGATGCTTTCAAAGGGAATCCAACCATATTTTTCAACATTTAATAAAATGCTTGTGGGGTTTTGCAAAAAAGAAAATTTAGAATCTATGACTAGGGTATTTAAGAGGATTAATTCTATGAAAAGAACCAAAGAGAAGAAAGGATTTTCTCCCAATGCTGATACCTATGTTATGCTTATCCGTGGCTTTGGTGGATAGGAAAGATGTTACTTCAATGGAACAGATATGTAAAGAATGCTTAATTCGAAAGTATGTGATATGGGTCTAATTCGGGTTAATGGTTCAATTTGGGTGTAATGAACCTAGTTGAGGAGTGAATAAGGAGTTGGTTCAGTGGCTGTCTCCTGAGCTGTCGGTTCGCGCGGTATTCCTTCTAATCGTTGGATCTAGCACTTTGAATTACCTGATTAACCTTGATTGGGTGTCGTTTGATCCCTTCTGCCGATAGTGGATTCCACGCGTGCCTCTCTGCGCGGTTCGATCTCATGCCTTGATTTATGCTCCGAGGAATGAATCTGAGCCTTCAATGCAAACTTACCCGGCTATTTCTTGGCCGTGTGATGAGGCTTCTATGGGAAGCTTTCTTTAACGCTATTTTCTTTTGTTTCTCTTGACAGTTCGAGCCATCGACACTCCAGGAGAGGGAGAGAGAGGCTTGGAGTGGAGGAGAAACCCTAGGGTTCTTTCGAGCGGAGAACGGTAGTTTTCTGTGAGAAAAACTAGAGAAGAACTCAAGAGAAGAAGGAGAAGAGAAGATGTAGAAGAGAAAAGAAGTTTGCTTTCTGAAAATATTCATTACCTTTCTGTTTGTCTTTCATACTCTATTTATACTCTTTGTCTAGCCTAGATCTATGCTTTCTTTATATTAGTAACTACTTTCTATTACATTTGGAGGATTTCTTTAGGTTTTCTTGCTTACTGGCTTTCTGGAATATTAGTTAGTTAAGATGTTAGTTTTAACTATCCACGATCTTCTTGATTTCTTGATTTCCGGTCTTTCTCGCTTTTTCTATTACATTGTACGTAAACGATATCTTGTTAGTTATTTCTTGAGTTTGAGTTCTGATATAGTTTCTGTTATGGATTACTGATGTAGGAATTGCTCTATAACTATCTATGTTCAGTTCTTCTATCCTTCTGTGGTGTTAAATTGGGTTTATTGTTGCTGTTGTCGATGTTATCATCCCAGTTGGTCTCTATTGTTGTTAGAATGCTATGTTGGATGTGTTTATTTATAATCTGTAATATTTGTAATTACTTTCTGCTCTGAATTAATATACTTGTAGTTTATCTTCTCTGTTGTTATCATAGTTTGCCTCTATCACTTTGTTCTCTGCAATTTATGGATGTATTTGTCCCTCCTTAATGTCTTGAGTAATTACTTATGTTATTTTGTGAAATCCTTTAGCCAATTTGGAATTCTTCTATCCCTTTTGTCTCTGTTATCTATTTGAGGATATGGAGTCATATCATTACTCCCCCCTCCCACACATTGACCTTGTCCTCAAGGTCAAAGTCAGGAAATGTTCTCTAAATCTCCTCCATTGATACCCAAGAAGCCTCTGTTGCTAGCATACCATCCCATTGCACTAATACTTTTGTAATTGATTTATCTGCTTGTAATATTGTTCTCTGGTCTAAAATTTTGATGGGTCTGACCAGGGGGTGCCCTTCTAAGAATTGAGTAGGCAATGTTACTGGATGAATTTTAGAATCTTGTCTGAATTGCCTAAGTCTAGAAACATGAAAAATATTATGGATCCTTGCTGTGTTTGGGAGGTCCACTTTATAAGTCACTGTCCCTATTTTTTGTAGAACTTTAAAGGGACCATAATACTGTCTTTGTAGCTTTGTATAAGGGTTCTTTGAGACTGAGGTCTCATGTGCTTAACTAACACTAGATCATTTATATTGAATTGCGGCTCTCTTCTGTGTTTGTTTGCCATCTGCTGCATTCTATTTTGAGCTTCTTGTAAATTATTCTTCAGTTGTTGTAAAACCTTGTCCCTCTGTTGTAGTAGTATTTCTACTTCTGTGTTTATAGCTGTAGTACCTTTATAAGGTATCACTGTAGGTGGTTGTCTTCCATACATTATTTGGAAAGGAGTCATTTTTGTGGAAGTGTTAATGGATGTATTGTAGGAAAATTCTGCCCATGGAAGAAATTGTAACCAATTTCTGGGTGTCTCTAATACAAAATTCCTTAGGTATTGTTCTAGTGTTCTGTTTGTGACTTCTGTTTGGCCATCAGATTGAGGGTGATAAGCACTACTATGGCTTAATGTTGTTCCACTTAATTTGAATAGTTCTTGCCAAAAATTGCTCATGAAGATAGGGTCTCTATCTGAAACTATTGCTTGTGGAATTCCATGTAGTTTAGCTATGTCTAAAATGAAAATTTGAGCTATATAGGTGGCTGGAAAACTAGTTGGAAGGGCTGAAAAATGAGCTTACTTTGAAAGTCTATCTACCACTACTAGTATAGCAGTTTTGTTATAAGATTTGGGCAGACCTATGATAAAATTCATTGATACTTTCTCCCAAATGGCAGCTGGAATAGGTAGGGGCTGTAATAACCATGCAGGTTTCTGAGTATCATGTTTGACCTATTGACATACAGGACATGTTACTATGAAGTGTTTTATATCCTGTTTCATTTTTTTCCAATAGAATTGTTGAGTAATTCTAGCTAATGTTTTCTTAATTCCCCCAATGGCCTCCTACTGGTGTTGAATGCAGTTCTCTTATAAGCATATTTCTTATTTCAGAGTCTTTAAAAATGACTATTCTATCTTTGTAATATAGCAGTCCATTAGTACATCTGTGTTTAGGAAACAAACTTGGATTGTCTGATATTTGCTTATGCATTTGTTGTAATTCAGGGCTAAAGGGTGTTTCCTCTTTGATTTATTGTATTACAAAATTGAATTGTTGAGTATAAGCATATAAGCTTCGAGTCATAGGTAGTTCTGACTGGTCTATTGTAGAACTATCTTCTGTAGTAAATAATTTTCTAGATAAAGCATCAGCTGCTTTGTTTGAAACCCCTGGCTTATATTCAATAGCATAGTCAAATCCAAGGAGTTTGATTAAAAATCTTTGCTGTTCAAGAGTGTGAACTGTTTGTTGCATAAGTTCTCTAATGCTCTTTTGATCTGTTCTTATAGTGAACTTATTGCTTAACATATATTGCCTCCATATTCCTACTGCTTCTGTTATAGCATAAAGTTTTCTAGTATATGTTGATATTTTTTGTAATGTGAGAGATAACTTTTTGCTGAAATAAGTAAGAGGATGATTATTTTGAACTAATACTGCTCCTATTGCTATACCTGGGCCATCTGTTTCCAGAATAAAAGGTATAGAAAAATTTGAAAATGCTAAAACTGGTAAAGATACCATAGCCTATTTCAGTTGTGTGAATCGCTTTTGATTCTTCGTCCCGAAATTATTGTTTAGCTAGCATTGATGTTAATGGGGAGGCAATTGCTGCATAGTTTTTAACAAACTTTCTGTAATATCCTGTTAAGCCCAAAAACCCCTTAATTGTTTGACTGACTTTGGCATAGGCCAGGATTGCACTACTTGAATTTTCTTAGGATCCACTTCTATCCCTTGTGCAGATAAGATATAGCCTAAATACTCTATTCTATCTTGAATGAATGAACATTTGGATGATTTGATAAACAGGGTATGTTGCTTTAGTTGTTCCAAAATAGCTTGTAGATGGCTTTGGTGTAGTTCCAAGGTTTGGCTATATATGAGTATATCATCAAAAAATACTAAGACAAATTTCTTTAAGAATGGCTTAAACACTGAATTCATTAGTGCTTAGAATGTTGATGGTGCATTTGTTAATCCAAATTGCATTGCTATAAAGTCATAGTGTCCTTCATATGTTCTAAAGGCTATTTTATAGATGTCTTCCTCTGCCATTCTTATTTGATGATATCCAGAACAAAAATCCAGTTTAGAAAACATAGTGGCTCCATATAATTCATCCATTAATTCTTCTAGAGTTGGAATGGAGAACCTATCAGGTATAGTCACTTTGTTTAAAGCCCTATAGTCAACACAGAATCTCCAAGTGCCATCTTTTTTTTTTTTTTATTAGCAAGGCTGGAGATGAAAAATGGCTATTACTTTCCCTTATGATTCCTGTATCCATCATTTCTTTAACTAACTTTTCTATTTCTGTTTTCTGAAAGTGTGGATATCTATAATTTTTAACTTTGACTGGTTGAGTTCCAAGTAGCAGGTGAATCTGGTGGTCTATGTCTCTCTTTGGAGTTAAGCTTGTTGAAACTTGAAATAACTCTTGGTACTTGGATATTACCTGTTGTGTCCCTTCAAATAGATAGCTGAATTCTTTTGTAGGGAATTCTGTTTCCTCTGCTATTTCTCTAATCTATATATAGGAGACTATTTCTTTCTTGTGTTGCAATTTGGTGAATTGATGGAAGGTAATGATGTCTACCTTGGATGATGTATCCCCTTGTAATTGCACTAATCTGTCATTATAATAGAATTTCATAGTGAGCTTTTTATAATCAATTGTACACTCACCCAATTGTTCTAGCCATTGAACACTTAAAACCACATCTGCTCCTTGCATTGGAGATAGCGATGATGAAAGTGTATCCTTATAGTTGGATAGAAATATTAGAGCAGATTCCTGAACATTTTAAGGCTTCTCTATTTCCTACTAACACTTTGAAAACTGATACAGGTATTACTGTATGGTCTATAAACTTGGCTAGTTTGGACTGAATAAAATTGTGGGTTGAACCACTATCAATAAGTACTTGTACCTTTTTATTTCCAATCATTCCTTGTAACCTTAATGTCCTAGGATCGGACTGACCTGTGAAAGTATTGAGGCTGATTTCTGGAATATCGTCCTGGACTAACTCATTGTCTTGCCAGGTGTCTTGCTATAGATTGTAGTCTTGTTCATCATTGACTACCATAAGAGCAAAAAGTTTTGATTTACACACATGGCCTCTATAAAACTTCTCATCACAATTAAAGCATAAGCCTTTTCTTTTTCTGTCTTCTAATTGTGTTGTTGTTAATCTTTGAATAGGAATCTGTGGTTTGTTCTGATTGTTGCTGGTATTATTTGACATGACTGGTGTAGGAAGTAGTGGTGGTTGTTGTTTCATTGCTTTAGGTGGAGTAAATTTTGAGGTTCTTGCTGCATAAATCCCATCTGCTAATCTGTCCTCCATTAATTTTGCTAATTGGAAGGCTTGTTGCAAAGAATTTGGCTGCAATGTCCTGACTTCTCTTTTTATGTCATGTCTCAATCTATATTCAAAATAACTTTGAAGGAATTCAGGAGGAATTCCTGAAATCTGATTAGCTAATTCTTCAAATTCATTGTTGAAATCTTGTATTGTTATTTTCTGTTGTAGTCTGGCTAATTCTCCTCTTAGATCTCTATAGAGGGAAGGTCCAAACCTTTGAATGACCTGATCTTTAAATTGATGCCATGAATGCAATTGTTTATTTAAATGCATCCATTGATACCAACTTAGTGCCGGGCCATCCATATAAATTGAAGCTATTATAAACTTCTGATCTTCAGACAGATTGTAGTATTAAAAAAATTGGTCTGCCTTGAATAACCAGCCTCTTGAATTTTTACCATCAAATCTTGGCATGTCTACTTTAACTGGTTTAATATTTTGTATTTGTGTTCTGTTAGGATGATTAAATTCAGTAGGGTATGAATTACATACCTGGGATTGTTGCTGTTCTTGAGAAGATTTGTCCAATTTATCCTCTATAGCTGACAGTTTTCTTGATACTTCATTCAATACTAGAGTAATAGGTGATATTTGTTCATCATTTTTGTTCAATCTTCCAACATATTTTTCTAGGATTTTTGTTGTGTGTCTTATTCCTTCTGCCATTGATGTTGCAGAAAATCAACGAGAGCACCAATGATATGGGTCTAATTCGGGTTAATGGTTCAATTTGGGTGGAATGAACCCGGTTGAGGAGTGAATAAGGAGTTGGTTCAGCGACTGTCTCCTGAGCCGTCGGATCACGCGGTATTCCTTCTAACCGTTGGATCTAGCACTTTAAATTACCTGATTAACCTTGATTGGGTGTCGTTTGATCCCTTCTGCCGATAGTGGATTCCACGCGTGCTTCTCTACGCGGTTCGATCTCGTGCCTTGATTTGTGCTCTGAGGAATGAATATGAGCTTTTATTGAATTAAAAGTTTAATCATTTCATTGATTATTTTTATTTTGATCTTTTAATTTGATTTCAAGTAATCTAATTTGTTTAGATTTCATATTGGTTGTTTAAGATGAATATGACTGGATGTGGTTACATAATTTAAGTTTACATTTAATTTTTTATTCGTTTGATTTGATTAAGGTTCAATATAGAAATAATTATTTAATTTCACATATTTTAGTTCAATTCATTTGATTTTGATTTAATAAATCCTATTCAATTATATTATTTAGCTATTATTAGTGTTTATTAACTTAAATGATCTAAGTTATTTTAACTTGTTTGATTAATTCACAATTTAAGTTTGCTTCAAAGGCATTAATTTTATTATTTAAGTTCATTATTCAAATAGTTTATTTAGAGTTCATGACTTAGGATATTTATTGCTTTAGTTATTTAATTCATTGTTTATGTCAGTTTAAGTGATATCTTATGTTTAAAGGTTTATTATTTAATTAAGTTTTATTTATTAATTATTAATTATTGATTATAATCTAAGAAACTTAAAGAGATGAACTACTTAAGTCCCAAACTTAATCTAAGCCATCTTAAGCTTTTAGGTTATTTAAGTCAAATGATTATTAATCATTCATATTTAATTATAATTGTCATCATTCATTTGATATTAACTGGATTTAAGAAGATTTCAATGTTAATGGATTTCTATTTAAATATGAATTCCATAAATTAATTAGCCTTATTATTTATTTGATTATTTGGATTATCATGGGTTCAATAATTTAATAACTTAAGGCATAATTAATTTTAAGTATCTTTTAATTTCCCTTGAAACCCTAAATATGTGATTAATTAAATTTCTCAACTTCAAAGGGTTATAAAATTTTCCTAACATCCTTTGATGTTGTTTAAAATGTTTTGACATGATTTCATTATTTTTTATAATTTATGTGTTTCTAATTTATTATTTTATTTAAATTAACCTAGGACTTGAAAATTTCATACCTTCTACTCAATATTTGTTTTGCTATAAATCTTTTTTGGAAAGTGGGGTTCCTTGCTAATTTTTTTTCCTAAAATTTTATCTTTATTAGATGTATATTTTGACACTAATTAAAATTTTAATGATTTTAATAAAACTAAAACAAAGCCTAAATTATTAGGAATTCTTTAAGGGTTCTAATTTTCTTTATTTCCTTTTTAGAAGATGAATCAATAGAGCATTTATTTAGGAAATTTAGATTTTTGGTTGATTTACTATGAATTTTTAAAGATTAGATCAACTAAATGAATTAATTAATTAATTTAATTCCCTAATTAAGTCTTTTAAGGATTAATGGGTTTTAGCGAGGTTTAATATTTTTCTTTGGTTCATTAATGTGTATTATGATGTTTTAAAGTAATTCCATGATTTTCCTCAATTGGCTTAATTTTTACTAATTTATTTCATTAAATTAAGGGTTAGGAATTAAAATTTTTTATATTATATTTTAAATCACCAATAAAACCTAAGAATTTTATCTAAAGTTTAATCAAATTTTTAATTTTTTTTAATTCTAAAAAAATTGAAAATTTTCTTTAAATCAGTTAGCGTAACGTTGCACTAATGCGATGCCACGTGATTGGGCATGTGAGAATCACGTGGAACCTGTATTAATTTGGCGGCGAGGATGCAGTTTTATTGGGACCGTCCCGTCTAATCAAAGATAAGATAGCACATAATCAAACTGCGATTTCCTTAAATGATTAATCAATAAATCATAGCCGTTCATTCCAAATAGAAGAAACGAATGGCTATGATTTTGTCTCCTTCATCCACGGCTGTGACCGAGCACCATCTAATTTTCACGATCCTGAACAAATGGCTATGATTTTGTCCCACATCCATCACAGTGACCAGCACCATGATCAATTTTCAGATTTTGATCTATACAAATTGATCCACTATACATTTTGATTGATCCTAAAACTAACTTCTTTTCACAAATGGCCAACATAAAATTAAAGGATGGTCAGTTTCAGCCATACATAAGCGGCGTTAGGACTCAACAGTGATTTGGGTTTTGAAAATGCTTAAGGATGTTAGACGAAGCTTTTGGAGGAAGAATCATGCTTTGCCTCCCTCTGCATTGCTGTGGAGACGAACATCCACCGCCACTCGCTGAAATTTGGTGTTGGGAATGATAGGAGCTTAAGAGAGGAGGAAGGTATGATCGAGCTCGATTTCACTGAAGGAACGTGATGAAATTGACAAAAGCTTGGAATTTGACCTCTCCTTAGGTTTTTAAGGTTAGCCGAGAACTTCTTTATTTAAGTATGAGTAATAAACTCGCTGCAATGCTTAAGAACTTATATTGAGCTTAACAGAATACATATTTAGTATATTTATGTTAAACACTATAAAAAGTGTAATAATTTTACAAAGAAAATTATCCATGGTAAAGTAGTTTTTTAAACATGTCTTGCAGCCTATGATTTACTTAGGACTTAGGAGAAGACATGGATGGTGAAGATTTTTCACAAATATGAGTAAAATAACTTTTCTCATTGAAAACATAAGTTTATCAAGCAAGAATATTAAAAATATTACAATTGAAATCAATTTCACAAACTTGCAAAATAAAGGAATAAGATTCAAAATTATTGTTTAAACACCATTGAGGTATATATATAAAGAGAAAATTGAAAGCCAAGTAAATGAAAATAAGAAGGAGATATGACTCATGTAATTTCAACTGCCATGTAGTTAACTTTTTTTTATAATAAGAGGCTATTAGGTCTTTCTAATTGAATGTTAGATATGATTAAAATTGAATAACCCTAATGCATTTGAGCGATAGCTAAATGTCTCGAAAACACTTAGAAAAAGAAGCAGAGGAAAGCAATGATAAATTTTGTGATCTATTAGTCCTAATAATGAGTACTACTTTACCACCTCTCAAATTGATGAATTCCATGGAGCCATCATTTGGTTGTAAAGAGATTGAAACAAAGTGTTGGTTAGAAACATAATGAATGTATTAGCTAGTTATTTTTGAGTCGCGATTGGATGAATAATAAAATCCTTAAACCTCATATAGCAAATGATACAATGAAAATAAACTATATATATATATATATATAATTTTCAAATGAAACAACACATAATTTGCTAGAAGGTTACCTTATTTTCTTGTTACCCTGATTCTAAAATAACTTGTCACATTAGGTCAATGACTCTTTAAAACAATCTTATATTAATTGGTTCAATTATTATTTTAAATGTCTATATTTGTGGAGTTCCAAATAAGGGGAAAAGATCAACACAAAATTTTTCATAGAAATGACAAAATATTTCATAGGATTTAACATAAATCATGCCAAATAACAGAAATAATAATTTAAGTACTACATAATTTTAAATCTCATTTCTCCTCCATTTTGCTTGAGATATTGGGTTTAATGAATCATGTTGACCGGCAAATTTATGGGATTTATACAAATTGAAGTAATAGAAGGGAGTTATGTCAAAAACCAAAAGTTATATTAGCTAGGGGTGTAAGTAAGTTGAGTTAGCTTAATCTCGATTCATTAACAAGTTTGCAAGTCGAGCTTATCAAGTTGCTATTTTGAGCTCGATCTCATATTCAAACTTGAGCATATCTTGATTCGACTCGAAAGCTTATTGAGCTACTCGTTAATTTTAATTAAATTTAATAAAAAATAATTAATGGTAATAAATTAAAAAAATCTATCTTATTGTCTGCTATCCGTTCGCTCGCTCGGTTCTTATTCGAGAGTCGAGATATAGTATTCAAATGTTTATTGCCTATTACATTTTTAGTCTTTTCTTTTTTTGTTGTTTTGCATTTATTCTCTTAATGCATTTTCTGAATGTGCATAAAAATATTACAAGCTATTAATTTTTGGAAAAATTAAAGAGTATAAATTAAAATATGTTGGAATTCTTCTATCGTTGTTATTTAACAGTGATTATAACTATGTTAAATTCATTTCCCACACAATGAGTCTTCATAGAGGATGCATTAATGCTGCTACGTACTTCAAATAATACTGATAAAATTGAATTGCTTTATTTTAAATAATTATTTGCAATTTTCCTTTTCTCTGTGAAATCAATGAAGAGTTAATTTTGAAATCAGTTTTTCAGAGATATGGAAATAAAATTGGCAAAGTAAATTCAACAAATTGCCTTTTTCATTGTCTCAAGTTTAAATTTTTTTAACGCATTGGGTTTTAGCTATGTTGAGTTAAGCGGCTCAAAGAGTTGCTCGGCTCTGCTTGTTAAACAACAATCCGTATATATTTTTTTTGATATAACTTATCAGATTTATGAGATTTTAACTGCATAGAAAATGGAAGACTTTGAAGATTATGGGCTATCTCAAAAGTGGATAAATGAAGGATTTTAGTTGGCCTCGAGTTTTGTTGGTTTTGACAAAAAGCTAATATGTCATCCGCTAAAAAGTAATTAAACAAAGGCAAAAATTTTAAAATAAGCATAATTATAAACGTAATTAGAGAATTAGGCACGCTTAAAAAATTAAATAGACATCGCGTTTAACGGGCTTATTGAAAATATTAAATTAAAAAAAATTCGACCATGAGATTTTCATCATATCGGAGTCGTTTGTTATTGGAATTCAGTGAACTTGGTATCGTTGGAATCGGCACAAAATTGTCCACGACTTTCATGTTGACTCGGAATTGAGATTGTGGCGCCTTGCATAAGAAACTTCGATGTTTTTGTTAAAAATTTTAGTTACAATTTGGAAAATTTTAAAAATCGGCACGAAATTTTCTAAAAGTTAAATAGTCTGACAGTTTATGGTTAAGAAGATATTTCTATTACTCTGCTTGGAAGAAGCAATTTACTTAAACTGGAAATATATTATATGGATAAATGGTGTCATGCAGTGCAATGTACATAGAAATTATAAAATAGTGTTAGAACAACGTACATTAAGCTATCATATGATCTACAACTACAGACTATGCTAGAGTACATCTAATGACGGTGGTGCCTGCGTGGCGGAAGTGCGTCACTCCCTGGAGTATAAGATGCAGGCGGTCGCCGGGACGGTCAGCAAGTGATACTCGCACATCATCTCTCACTGGTCGAGTGTGCATTCGGTCGTGAGAGGTGTAACATTTGGTATCTCCGATGGTCAGGCGAAAGGGGGTGATGCATCTATGGCATGTAGACGGATGCGTGAGGATACATGGAAGAGCCTGCAGCCTATCAAGGCTGAAATGGACTGAACATGCCTTCCTGGTTGGAGTATGAGCTAGTGTGCCATATGGGTAAGTGTATGACCGACATCTGGCATGGACGATGGACCTGCATCGAATCCTGTAGCATGTAGTGACAAGGCGTGACGGCGCAGGAGCTGCGGCCGTCATCTCTATACCTGTTATCTGATATGTGCATGTCCTTCCTAAGTTTCATGCATAACTCATAAGTATTGATTGAATGCTGAAAATCAGTGTCCAGATCTCTCCCTTGGAATATATCCTGCGTGTCCAAGATATGTTCCCTCTGTGGAGGCGAAGAAATTATGTTGTCTGTTAAACATAAAATTTTTTGAATAGCATAAAATTTTTTTAGCATTTACCATCAGTCTCTCTCCAGGTGCACGAGGATAGTAAGTAGTCGGTGGTATGGTCGGAGCCCTAAGCATGTATAAGGAGACCCATGATCGATACCACCTCATGTACCGACTCACCGCCGGGTCAACTGCAGGTGGAACTGCACCCACAGCAATAATGACATCGTGTCCGGCCTCCCACTATAATATGTAAGCCTGGTGGTACTCAACCCAATCAACGTCAGCCTTTCCTCGTTCATCGACTCGCTGAAATGAAGGATCTATAGGATCTACGTCGACTCTAGGTGATAGCACGCACGAGAACGCGATCGTGGGAGGTACCACTCAATTCGCTTCAACCGATCAATGGAACCCGGCCATATCTCGACCAACGGACATCGCCACTCGGTGAGGATCTACTGGCCATAAGATTCCCATATCACCTACAGTAGTCATATAGTAAATTTTATGTCTTCTGTGAAATTACAAAAAAAAAATAATCAAAGTGCACTTGGTCATACTTGGCTCTGAAGCAACCCATCAAGCTCGTCCCTATACACTCTAACATGAGCAGGTGTCATCTCCCTAAGGTAACCCTCGTTCCATCTGCAACCAACACTCAAACCCTCCAACTCCACTGGGAAGGGTGATTATCATTTAACCAACAGCTAGCTAAAATATGTTCGTCTGTGGTGACCAGTGCTCAACCAAAGTTATGAGCAAGTGGTGATCTAGTCTGAGGTACTGCAACTATAAAACACAATCTAATCCAACTTCTCGTAGTTCATCCATGAACCGGGGGCAATTTACCGGCCATTCTCTGATCATAAGTAGATGCGAAGCAGCCTCGAGAATGGTAGTCTGCATAAGACAAAGTGTATGTATCATCAAAAATTTACATCTACCATGACAAAAATAGTACAACAACATATCATATCGTGTGTGCACTCGTATGCGCCGCGAAGCTCCACGATGCTCGGATGCACCTCCGAGGGTGCGGGGCCATAATCGACAGGGGGCTCCTCTGTGCGGCGTCTACGTCGATGCCTAACTGCTCCTCCTTTCTCCGTTGCCATGTTACCTGGAAATTTATTGTTTAGTTAAATGCATTCAATTTCAAATGTACATATGTAGCTAAACATGTAAGGTATTACAATTGTTTTATTTCATAAAATGCACAGTACTAAACTAGCCCTGAAAAAAAAGATGTACAGGATCAAACCAAGAAACACATAGAATAAAACACACATAGTAAAACACATATATAGGAATGTACATGATCAAACTAAGAAACACACATATTAAAACACATAGGCCTGAAAACACACTAGCATTTAAAGAAACGTTCCCACTAACAAGATCAAACTAAGAAAAATAAATGACCACATATTAGTACAGTACAGAGGTCTGAAAGAAAAAATGTACAATACAAAGTTCTCTCAGAAGGAGGCGTGACAAGGCATACAAGTAAAAACACATATGTCAAAATACTAATGTCTCATTTGTGGACAAGTAGTCCTGTTATGCCCCAGATTTTTACATAGACCACATATTTTGTTTGATCGTTGTATGTTCTCGTCCATTGTGTTTGTATATCGTCGGGTCCTAGGCCTACCAGTTCGCCTTCTAACATTTGGTGGTGTAAGTTCCTGTGTGACCCGCTAAATACATTAACCAGTCATGACGATCGGGGATAACATGAAATTGAGCTTCATATGCATGGCGGTACATCTTTAGAGTGTAGTAAGGTCAGAAATTCTCCCTCAGATGGCGTAAACAGTGGTGATATTTTACCCAATGTAAAATCTCATGGCATCCACGCACCAATCCGAAATGACGGTTAGAAATAATGCATAAATCAGGTCATGTGCATATAATTGGAACCAAGTCTTGTAAAGTCCTAAAAAACTAGGTCCATGACTCATTGCATTCTGCTTCAACGATAGAAAATGCCAGAGGGTCTGCAGAATTGCCAACCAATTATGGATGGTCCAAAAGCTCAGAAAATGCATTGAAATCGGCCAGGAATGCTTGACTGGATTCGATACATAGTGCCAGGCATAACTGAACATACAATAACCATGAACTGATCCAGCAAACGATACGACTCTTCCCAGCTGCCAAATATAGTTTGTATATCCTTCCTGCGTGCATCCCATGCTTTCATATATGAAACTTTGATATCAAACTTTGAGTCCATTCGACCAATAATTTCCCTAGGTTTCAAGTCCAACTGACATCTGATAACAGGCTGGATGTAGTAACTAATAAATTGCGAGGTGCATTGCCTATGTCCGGTGCTCAGCATTGAATGAGAACATGTGTGTGGCCCTGATATACTTGAAATCACCCAAGCACCACCAAGCCTCTTGCTTGCTCGAGCATGTAGATGCCACAAACATGGCCTGTTAGGATTATTGCTATGAATGCAATGTATCATGAATCTCATTTTATTAGAATCACATGTGACATATTCCACATTATTTGTGATTGACCAACCCTGGACTGTAAACTTGAGGTGTCTCTTGTCATGGAAACACATTCCCTCAATTAGGTCTATTGGAATAAAATTATCTTATAGGAAAATAGAATTTGCTGGGAGACCATCAAAGTTTAGTTCTTCATCTCATTCTTGGGTTGGTCTTGAGCATTCATTGTTACTAAATATGTTTTCCTCAAAGGTCGCTATTTTGTTAGAGTAATCTCTTAATATCTGACTGATTGCAGCGTTTGGATACTGTTGTTCCCCCATCTTACCTTCGCTATCATCTGTGTCTGAACTCATTACGCTAGGCATTATTTCGTAACCCTCATCCTCGGTTCTGGAGGAGCCACCTCATCACAAAGGTACTCATCCATATTTATGGAAGTTGAAGCCATATGATTAGCACGAATAGGAGAAGCAGATATGTCTACATCTTCACTGCTGCACATATGAATGTAATGTTTTAGGTTAAGGTGAAAATTTGAAAACAAACAAGCAGTTCAAACAAATTACCTATGATGTGGTCCTTGTGGCGATAAGTGGTGTTGAGAAGTTTCAATTGCCTGGAATTCATCTGCAGTATAATCATGCACTTCGGAATCGACAGTTTGTTTCATTTCAATTTCAACATATATATATGACAGTTATACAATTCTTTGTATTGATGACCAACTTCGCAAACCGTCATCATTTAGTAGTGTAGCGATAACGCACAGGGAACCTATATATGAGATTAATCCTGAACCGTGTTGAATCAACGTTTAGTGACCACATGATTCGATCTTGAACTCTACTAAAATTAGCCCGGCGAGAAATTAATATAGGACGATTTTTTCGCCAATATACGTAGGGAAGAAATCGTCACTGACACTAAGTTCACCGGCATAATACAGCACCAGATATACTGTGCTTGAACTCATTTTCGAATCAAATATGTGTATCGAAAGTGAAAATGTTGAAGAGTAGACCTATTTAAATTAGCTAAATTAATCATTATCTTATAAAACACAAATAACGAATAATTTCTGATCTGCCTTACAAACTGACTGAAGTAAATGCCCATAGTTTTAACGGTTCTCATCTAGTGAATTCTTAGAAATACTAATCAGATTAGTTAAAATTAACTATTAAACAAATAATAACTACAATTATATTTTTAAAATCATAATTAAATCAATTACCATTAAAATAAATAATTAGCTAAACTATTAAATTAGCTTAACTCAATCATCAATCAAACAAACCTAAACCAATTATCGATCAACCCAACCAACTCCATATGAGGGAAATTATAAATTCATAACTCATTACATTCTCAAATATTAAGGTTGCTATATTTTGGGATACACCCCACTAAATAAATTGCGTTAAAGAGACAACCAAAAGAATTAATTACATTTTTATATAATCACTTCTAACAGCAAAAAAATAGGATACTTAGAGATACATGTTCAAATAGCAAAGAGTAATTAATCACATTCCCTATAACTCACACTCTAACTCCAATCTCCACATTACACAACATAACGGTGCGATAATCATTTCACACGAATATTATACCTAAAAAATACTAAAATAAGTTAGATCCACAATATGTGTTTCTACAAACATCATTAAGTACAACAAATGCATGTCACATATGCATATTACCCGTTTGTTTTGAAAAAAAAAATACAAAATACCGTTTTCCGGACAAAGGGCTCGAGATCCGGGTCGGCGGATAGAGGCGGCGTGGCGGGAGGCCCGGCGACCGACCTTGGCCGGCGGCGATGGCGGTCGTAGAGGCGGCAAGAGATTCGCCACGCCCTAAGGAAACGGCGGAGATCGGGATCCCGATCTCGGTTCCACATTTTTTAAAAAAATTGATTTAAGCTCGCTGTTAGGCGGGTGGGCGTTAATAATACGGTCGGCCATCGCCGTTAAATGGCGGCTCTATTTCTAAATTTTTTTAAGTGTGCCTAATCCGCTAATTATGTTTGTAATTATGCTTATTTTAAAAATTTTGCCTTAAACAAATTTAACAATATGACAACTAAAAATTAACTTAACCATCCTTACCTTCTTCCCTATTTGATCATTTCCCCAACCTAGAGTCATTCATTGCCACATATTTTTCTCAATTTTTTGGTGAGATATTTGGCAATTTCATCATGGATTTGAAGATACATCTCATGCCCTACTTTCAATTACTTTTAGTTTAAAATTTTGCTAGAAGGTTACCTTATTTTCTTGTTACCCTGATTCTAAAATAACTTGTCACATTAGGTCAATGACTCTTTAAAACAATCTTATATTAATTGGTTCAATTATTATTTTAAATGTCTATATTTGTGGAGTTCCAAATAAGGGGAAACGATCAACACAAAATTTTTCATAGAAATGACAAAATATTTCATAGGATTTAGCATAAATCATGCCAAATAACAGAAACAACAATTTAAGTACTACATAATTTTAAATCTCATTTCTCCTCTATTTTGCTTGAGATATTGGGTTTAATGAATCATGTTGACTGGCAAATTTATGGGATTTATACAAATTGAAGTAATAGAAAGGAGTTATGTCAAAAACCAAAAGTTATATTGGCTAGGGGTGTAAGTGAGTTGAGTTGGCTTAATCTCGATTCATTAACAAGTTTGCAAGTCGAGCTTATCAAGTTGCTATTTTGAGCTCGATCTCATATTCAAGCTTGAGCATATCTTGATTCGACTCGAAAGCTTATTGAGCTACTCGTTAATTTTAATAAAATTTAATAAAAAATTAATTATTGGTAATAAATTAAAAAAATCTATCTTATTGTCTGCTATCCGTTTGCTCGCTCGGTTCTTATTCGAGAGTCGAGATATAGTATTCAAATGTTTATTGTCTATTGCATTTTTAGTCTTTTCTTTTTTTTGTTGTTTTGCATTTATTCTCTTAATGCATTCTCTAAATGTGCATAAAAATATTACAAGCTATTAATTTTTGGAAAAATTAAAGAGTATAAATTAAAATATGTTGGAATTCTTCTATCGTTGTTATTTAACAGTGATTATAACTATGTTAAATTCATTTCCCACACAATGAGTCTTCATAGAGGATGCATTAATGCTGCTACATACTTCAAATAATACTGATAAAATTGAATTGCTTTATTTTAAATAATTATTTGCAATTTTCCTTTTCTCTGTGAAATCAATGAAGAGTTAATTTTGAAATCACTTTGGCATAGATATGAAAATACAATTGGCAAGGTAACTTCGACAAATTGCCTTTTCATTGTCTCAAGCTTGACATTTTTTAACACATTGGGTTTTAACTTTGTTGAGTTAAGCTCAAATGTTGCTTTGCATTTTATTGCCTGTATTTAATCTGCTACAACAATCCGTATATATATATATACTCTAAATCAACCAGATTTATGAGATTTTATATCATTAAATTAATTCCTCGTAGAGAGCTAATCCCACCCATCCATTGTTTGAGATTCCCTCTCGATTCACTGGAGTGAAATTTGTTGATCCCTGGTTGTTGGCTTCACTCGTAATATGTTTCATCCGCTAAAAGTAATTAAAAATAAGAATGAATGATATAAAATTATGTTTGATTTTTGTAAACTAATGCCTTTAGAACATGAATATGAATCGGAGAAAGGACCATATTTTAGTTTGTCAATAATGAGTATCCATTTAATGCATTACTTATGATGTCAAATTTCATTCCTAATTTATCTTCGATGAATATGAAGTGGAGAAAGTGCATGAGATATTTTTTTGGAATGTTTTCATATAATTTTGCTAGGTCTTTAATGATGTTGTGATACTCTTACTCTTCCTTATTATATGATCATTGGGTTTTTAATAATGTGTTTGCTACTTTTTTGGGAAGATGCTTCTACAAAATGAAAAAAATGAACTCTATTTGATTTGTATATTTCGTTCGCAACGTTTTTTTTTTCTTGAGTTACAGTTCTCCCCATTATTTTAGCGTAGGTACTACAAGCCAGCACCTAGGCTCTGGCTTCTCTATTTAGACACCCTATAAAGAATCAGTCATAGCACCATGGCGCTATAAGGCTAGCACCTAGGTGTTATACTGTTGATGCACTTTTGACACAAAAATAATAAATGATTTCAATCACAACTCTCATACACCACTTAAAAATGATCAAATAAATCTACTACTATATAATACAACTCATGGGATATAAATATAAAATACTACAATACATGAGATATAAATATAAAATACTACAATACATAAAATATAATAAAAATCCTCATAAGTTTAATCATTTGATTTGGGATCTTATGACAGGTTATTTCTTCCTTTGACGTGCTACATCAGATTAGGAACATTAATTAAAAAAATTAATAATTATTTGTACCAAATTTCATTTTTGATAATGTGTTTATAACTTTTTGGCTTTATGGATTATTTGAGAGCTTAAAACTACACCCCATTCAATTGATAATTTTATGTTTCAAATTCTTTTGGTTGCTTGTGTTAAACAATTCCTTATATTTCGTTCTATATAATTTTAATTGTGTGGATAATTTAATAAAATATGGATAATTTGTCTTTAAATAATGGGATTGACTATGCAACAATTATAACTACTTAGGAACTTCTTATCTTATATTCTTCAATCATTAGAGAATGTGACCTTATAATTTGAAATTCAAATGGGAAAAAAAGGATATAATCAAGGAAGGAGAAGATGGTGCCATAAAAGGATAAGGAAAGGGATACCTTAGTTTTTTTAAAGGTTATTTAGTTTGAAGCATTGAGAGTTTATTGCATTTCTTTTCAAGTAATTAGTTTTTTTTTGGGTCAGGATTATTTAAAATAAAGTAACAAGGTAAAACTTTTAAAGATTTGAAATGTTCAAAATTCTTCATTTTTTCTACATTTGAAAATAATCCAAATTTGACAATTTTTTATTCTTTGATATCAATTTATCATTCTTATTTGTCATTGCCTATCAACTTCTTAATTTAAGGTATATAAAATATATTATAATAAATATCAAAAAAATATTTTAATGCATTAATATGAAAACATTCAAATAAATCATGCATTTTTAAAATACTTGTAAATTAATTATTTTTTATTTTAAAAGCAATGCATCTAGAAGCTTAAAAATATCCTATTAGTTGTAACAAAAATTTAAAAATTGTACATGTGATATTTACATGATCAAACATTGATAACAAAATGTATGATCAAACTTTGTAACCAAATAGCCAATTTAAATCAAAGGGAAAGAATTAAAGATTGCATATTATGATAGAGAATTCCTTAAAAATTTTGAATGATGCTTAAAGTTTAAATGAAATTTTCAAATATTGTTATCTTTAGAAGAGGCTAGAGTTGCAAATGAATCGAGCTGAGCCTGGTAGAAGCTTGCTTGAGCTTGAGTATGTTCTTATTTAAGCATGAGTGTGAGCATAATTAGAGTATGTGTAGGTAGTATTCAAGCTTAATTCATTTAAAATTATAGATGATAGAGTTTGGATTGAGCAAGTCATATTAAGCATATTAATAAGTACCCAATTTAACTTACAAAATAAGCAAGTATAAACAAGTAGCTTGTGTTAATAAACTAAAGTAATCAAATATAAGAAAGGATAACACTCTCATATAATTATATATTAAATAAATTTTAAAATTGAGCCTTAAATAATCATTTCAAACTTCTTAATGAGCTTATTCATGAGTTTATAATTATATTATTTATGATTATAAATGTTTCGAACATCAACTTGTTCAACTTTATTTATTAAATGAGTATTTATAAATATTAATCTATTTAATTAGATATTTAAATGATCATAAATAAATTATAATCAAAATATCAAAATTTTATCAAGTTTAATGGTTCATTTTTTGTCTTAGAAAATACCAAAATCATATTAGCCAAGAAAACTTAAGGTTATTTATCACTTAAATTTGTAATTTAATTTTATTTTTATTATATTTTGATTTAAGTAAAGCATATTGGATGTTGATGGTAATTTTAAAACACTTAGTGCTAGTTTGAGATTATTTTTCTCTTGTACTTTATTATTTATTTATTTATTTATTTTTTAAAGATAAATTTATTTAGTGTGTTTTTTAATATTTTATTTTTATTTTATTTTTATTTTTGATAATAAATAATATTAATTTTAAAAATGTTTAAAATATCTTTTGAATATTTTAAGAAGCCATTAGGTATCATTTTTATTTTATTGTTTATGTTTTATATTTTATATTTTTTCTATTTATTGTTTTATTTGAAATAAAATATCACTTGTGGTGATAGTTAGTTTTTTAAAATAACTTTTGAATATTTTAAGTAATTTTAAAAGATAACTATCATCGTTAAACATATCTTACTTTAAATAAAAATAAAAATATAATAAAATAAAAAAAGAAAAATAATAAAAGAAAGAGATCCCAAACGTCTCCTTAAAATATCCAAAAAAAGTCATTTTGAGTCTTTTTTTTTAATAATATGAAGTATTTTCAAAAATAAAAAATAAAGATACTTAAAAACTACACTATAGGGCTATTTGGAATCACTTTTAATATTATATTATTATTTTATTTAATATTTTTATTTGAAATAAAATTTATTTGATGATGATGATTATTTTTAAACATATTCAAACTACCCAAAATTATTTTAAATATTCAGAAAATTATATGATTTATTTTCAAAAATAAAAACAAGAACTCTTAAAAATAAATTAAATAAATATATTTTTAGAAATAATATAATAAAAATATTTAAAAATATAACATAAAATTGATCTCAAATATATCATAAATAAATATATTTAAAAAAGATGTTTTCACATACATTATCATTCTATTTTTATATGTTTATAAATTAACTATTTTAATATGAAAATTTTAAATTAATATTAAAATATTGAAATTCATAATTAAAGGCCGTAGCCATGCGCACCAGCTACGCTTTCTTCCTCCTTCGCCGTTGCCTGTCCACTGCTTCTATTATCGACCCTGCTCTTCCCTCTGCTGTCACTGACAACTCCTCTTCTCCCTCCAAGGCCATCTCCCGCCTTAAATCGACTGTAATTGCGGAGTACGACCGTGAGAAGATCCTCGACCTCTTCCAATCTTCCATTCACGTCTCGCGCTTCGATTCTAATTGCCCTCTTTACGACATCTCCATCAACAAGCTCTATCGCTCTCGCCGCTTCGACCTTGTCGAGCGCCTCCTAGAATCTCAGAAAGCCGTCATAGCTGCACCCAAATTCCAGGGCTTTTTCATCCGCATAATGTCACTTTACAGCAACGCATCGATGCTTGATTGCGTCTTTCGAACCTTTAAGAAGATCCCTGGCACGACCAGCATTGAGATGTCCCTGTGCTCTCTTCTCACTGCCTTCCTGAAGCAACGTCGCATTGATGACGTTCACAGTCTTTTTCAGTGCATTCCTGGCGAGTTTGCATCGTTTCTGGCACCTCCGCGCATAATATTCTTCTTACTGCTTTATCTGATACTGGTGAAATGGATGAAGCATGCAAGATGCTCGATGAAATGCCGAACACGGGATTGGACCCTGATATCATTTCTTACAATGCTATCTTGAGTGGTTATTTGAAAAAGGTGACAAGGTTGGATTTGAGGATACATTGAAGGAGATAAACAACAAGGGTAATGCTCCTAATGTTGTCACATACAATTTGAGGATGTTGACTTTTTGCAAGAGATAGGAGAACTTCAAAGCTGAGGAGCTACTTCGGGTGATGCTTTCAAAGGGAATCCAGCCATATTTTTCAACATTTAGTACAATATTTGTGGGGTTTTGCAAAGAAGGAAATTTAGAATTTGCGACTAGGGTATTTAAGAGAATGAATTCTATGAAAAGAGCCAAAGGGGAGAAAGGGTTAATACTGATAAAATCACTAATGGATGGCATTGTCATCTCCACCCTCTTCCTTAAAGTAGTCATTCCATCAAATCTCACCTTCCCCACTATGATTGTTGCTTCTTGTTGCTTCCTCAAAATTGTTATTGTTGAATCATCTTTTTCAAGATCATCATCCTCATGGAGATCATACCTTGAAAAATGATGAAGTTTATTAAATCTGTAATTTGGTTGGATGTATTTGGAGGCTAATATCAAAGTTTTAATGCTTTGCTTTATTAGAAATATGAAGTGCAACAAAATAATGGAGATTTATTTTGCAATCATATTATAAATGACTTACCCTTGTTTGATATGAATCATAGAAAAAAAATTCTACTAGAGGCTCACCCAAAAAATTGAATTAACAATATATTAGGTTCTATTAAAAGACAATGTAAGCCTTCGGGCTATATATGAAGATAATGGTAAGGAAGTCAAGTACATTATAAAATGAAGCTTGAAATATTGATTCAATCTCAATTAACTAATTTGTGTTTTTATGATGGATTACACTTAGAATTTGCTTTATGGAATACCCAAAATACATTCTTGATTTTAGTCTTTAGTTATCCAATTAGGATTTGACCCAATTGTATTGTCAAAACTCATGATTGAATTACTAGCTATTATGAGTCCAAATCCAATCTAGCAATAATATTGATTAATCCAATGTCACCCTAGATCATTAATGTGACAATAATAATTCATGATTTAAAAAATCATTTGAGGCATGCGCCTCGAGGCACGCTTTGATTCAAGGTGCTTGCATGTAGCCTCTAGGCTTAAGCCTTGTCTCACTGAATGAGGCTTACACTTTTTTTTATTGAGGTGTAAGCCTCAAGGTGTTATGAGGCTTAAGGCCTCAATAATCGGTGTTGACCTCACCTTTGAAGTGAGGATTGACTCATTCTTCCTTAAACTTAAAATCTCAAGGCTTTCCTTAATCATATGACACTTCTAGTGATCAAGGGAACACTAAATCTAAGCCTAGAGACTTAGAAAGTTATACCTCAAGCTTAGGTTCTACCTTAGGGCAAATAGATTCTTATGGACTAAACCAAAATCCATGCTTGTCCACTTATCCAAAACTAACTAAAACCCACACAATCAACTCTAATCGGATTTTGATTCATATCCAAGATCCAAGCTAAATTAACCTAAGCCTTAACCTCAATCAATTCCACCATCATCCTATGGATCTAAGCCAAACCAATTCATTTGAAACCAATCTAACTGAATTTAACAAAAACACTCCAACCATTCTATACCCTTCCAAGACCTACAATTAAACCAATCCAATCAAATGAATTTAATTAACCTAAGTTAACCCATTTGACACAAAGGGTCCAAATGAGCCAAAATCCAATCAAACTAAAATAAATTGCAATCAAAGCCATCAATCAATCCGAAATCCATCATTGAACTGTTCTAAACACTCAATTCAATGCAACTCAACCTAATCAATCCATTTGGTCCACTTGACCCCAAAGTGGCATAAATAATTAAATTGACTCAAACTTCAATCCAACCCAAATTGGATTGAATCAACCCTTCCAATATTTTCTATGATGATTGTTGATCATCCTTGATTGTCCAATTGCAATCAATTAGGCCAAACCAAACCAATTTGATCACTTGATCTAAGTTGACCCAATTAACCCATGGCCACAATGAACCAAATCCCATTCTAAACCCAAATGCTTGGAATCAATGGTTCCCATCAATCATAAATTTTGTATTGAATATGACTCAATCACAAATTGAACCAAACTAAGCCAATTTGGGCTCTTGACCCAATTTGACCTAAAGGGCCAAATTGGGCCAAATCAAATCCTAAACCCAATTGATTGAAACCAATGTTTCTAATCAATCAAAATTAATATTGAACATGATCCAATATCCAAATGAATCCAATTGACCCACTTAGCCCAATTTTACCTAAATGGTCAGATTGAACTAAATCATTCTCTAATATAATTTGATTCAAATAAACACCTATAATCATTCTTAAATGATTAATGGATCCTTAACCAATCCTTCACCCAAGCTAATTTTGACCAAATTGATCAACTTAACCCATTTGACCCATATGAACCCATATAAGTCAAAATCAAATCCACATTAAATTAAACCAAACCAATGACACCAATACACTCCAAATGATCAAATGAACTTACCCGAACTATCAATTTGACCCAATTTGACTAATTAGTCAACCTAACCCAATTGAACCTAATATGACCTATATGGGTCAAATTGAGCCAAACCCATTCAAATCAAGTCTAAACCCAACCAAACTTGGCATGACTCATCCTTGGGTCACGTCAAATGATGGGTCAAAACTCATTGGATCGACCTCTCTAAATGGGATAAAATCCCCATTTGGATGATCTCACCTACTCTCAAACTCATGGACCAGCTCATTTTACACTTGACCATTGACCCATAAGGGTTCACTTTTGGGTCATGATTGGGTTAGCTTACCCTTATCCCACCATTGGTTCACTTGGAGGAGGAGGTACACCCCATGCTAGCCCTTGCAGCTCCCTCAGCCTCTTAAGACCCTCCACCTCAGCAGTCCACTACCATCTCTGGCCACCTACCTTGCCTGGACAGCTACCAAAGGCTGAGCCAATCTTAGCCCTTAGTTTACTTGGGGAGGAGAGTATACTCCTCCCCATTCATTCAAACTTCACACAGAGCTTCCCCAAGTGATTCTGAGCAATCCAAGAGCTTTCCTCGATCCCCTAGTGCACCCTATCACCGGCGAGACCAAGCTCCATTCAAAACTAAGAGCCTCGCCCATCCAACCTCACCTAAACTCCACCAAACTTCAATTAACTCTTCCCACACCTTCCCCAAGCTCTGAGGAGTCAAAATGAATTGATTCCCAATTGATTCGATCACCGAAGACCACTCCAAGACCAACTCCGGCGAAGCTTACATTTGGTCCACGTAAGCGTGGGAGGCAACTCAAGAGCTTTCAGAGGCTCTCGTCTGTTGGCTACCCTCGGTCTTGAGCTCTGAGTTAATTACATAGAAAATCCCTTGAGTGTTGGTCCTTTGTGAAGCAATTTTTAATTTCACGTGATTTTCACCATATGATCCATTTTGATCTTCTCCCCTCATATTTGGAATCGATCCTGACGTCCCACGATCTCCCGTGAGCTAAGATCAAGTAAAGGTGAGTGTCCTCTTCGCCGAGAGATGATCATCGGTCATTTGTTCCGTGTGATTAGAATAGATGGCTGTGATTTAATATGCTAGAAATCTCGATTTAATCCAATAAGAATCACAGGATTAATCTCCATCGTCCGATCAGAGATCGGATGATGAAATATCATCCACCGCCACTGACTCAACCGTCACGAGGGACATTTTAAATAGCCCATCCTGTAGTGTCATGTGGAAAGCGCCACCACGTAAGCTTCTATGTGGCATTGATGGGTTAGAAGGTTAATTAGGTACTAAAAATATAATTAAGCCATAACTTCAAAAATTCATAACTAATTATAGAAAAATCCTAAAAATATGAGTAAACCCATTTTGGAATGGGTAAATGGGTAAACAGAGAAAAAGTTAATAAAAATAAAATCCTTAGTGTTTAATTAATGAATAAAGCTTAATTAGGGTTTGAAGCTTAGGCTAATTACCCTAATTAAGGAATAATTACTTGGCCAATTAATCTCAATTTTGGTGGGTTAATTCTATGGAATGTTCTTTGTCTCCCATAATTTTCTTGGGATTTATTGGCTATGTAATTCAAAGAATTTGAAATTCAAATCTTAATTATCCTCTTTAAGTAATTAATAATTATTAAAAATGCCAAATAGTAAAAAAATTAAGTAATTAAATATGATTAATCACTATTAATAGTGAAATAAGGAGGGAGAATGATTAAGTTTAATTAAGTAATTTAATGATAAAATTAAATCAAATCAAAATAATAATTATTTCAGATAATTTAAATTGAATTCATGGGTTCCTCTTTATGTGTTCAATAATATAAAGACCATTAAAGAAATTATGGTTAACTCATAGGTGTGAGAAAATCATATAAGTATTTAATTAGATTCTTATTTAATCTAATTAATATTTAATCAGGAGCTTAATTGCATTAGGTCTTGCTAAATGCATTGAAAATTTTAATTTTCATTGACATATTATTATAGGCTCATGATTAAATGATTACTTAAATTAAAGAGACTTAAGAAAGGGAAATTAAATGAATTACTTAATGATTTGAACTTTATTTTACAATCTTTTGCATAGTTTTCATTCATAAGTTTATCTATACATTTATGTGTATTTAAGATATCAAGTATATAGTCTGGACATCCCGGGAACACAAGACTTTAAGTAGCCCTAAGGAGGTCTTAGATTACCTCACTTTTTTGGTTTAACAATGGCACATACTTGCTTAAATCTCTAATACATGTGTATGTATATTTAACTAAAGAATGAGATCCCCCTTTTCTATCAAAATATATGCATTAGTAATCATTCAAGTGTGCCAAAAATACATTGTGTGTATAGGTATTTTAAGTTTAAAATCATATGCACGATATTGATGATGAAAAGGAATAATATAACATTATCCATATGATAGTGATTCAATTTCATTAATCTTAAGATACCTTTCATGCTTGAATATGATTCTTTGAGATTAACCCAAACTTAAGATTAATAAAATATTTAATAAATAATTCACTAAAATAAAAGAAGTCATAATAACATGCCTTTAGAAAATAACTTAAGATTGGGATGAAGAAAGTTAAACCTCTTTCTTCTCTTTACAACAATTAGATGCTAAGTAAATATCAAACGAAAAAAATATATAAATTAAAATGCAACAATCCTCTTAATAACTTGAAATAAAACTACCCCTCATGGTTAACTTAAACAATTCCAAACTTAAATAACTATAATTCTAAAGCCTAGCTAAAACATACCACACTAAGCTTAAGCACACATATTAGATTATTACTTCTAGCTCTAAGTCAGGATGGTGTATGTTGTGATGCTGTATTTTATTTTATGATATAATATTTAGACTAGATGTTAGAATTATTTATGTGTAGACTAGATGTTAGGTCATTGTTAGTCTAATGATATTTTCTATAGGGGATTATCCTAAAGGGTATGAAATATAAAAAAATTTTAAAATAAAAATATAAATGCTTTTGCTAGCAAGTTGTTTATACCCCAATTACATAATCCACACTAGGACATGTGGGATTGGTTACCCATGTGCAGAGTGTTAAGCCTGAATTTATAGAATATAATCGTTTGGTTTGAATTTTTGTTTAGCTAACATCTATTTTGTAGAAGTAGTTAGATTTTATTTTTTTTATAAACATGTAATTTCACAGTAAGAATTAGGATTAGTGCTATGGGGTCTAGGATAAGCAGTTGTTGGAAGGAAAAGTCTTGGGAGGCCTTGTGAATCCTTGGAGCGAAACCAAATCAAAAGTAGAAAAGAAAGATGAAGAATGAAGACCCCCATAGAATTTTTCTTTTAATTGTAAATTGTAATATTCTTTTATACTCCGGGTTGTATAAGGGTAAAGTTCAGCTATCCAACTTATTTTATTTTTTGGGGTATATAGCGGTACTCGGTAGCACTGACCTGTTATTATTTTACGGAATCTATGAATGCTTAATTGCTATGTTTAGTTTGTGCAATATAAGTGACATATTTTTCATTGGTATCTTAAGAATTTGATGATTGAATATGTGGCCTTGTTACGGTAGGCTCTTTAGGATAAAAATTAAATTTTCTACCCCCATTAAACAACTCATAACTAAATTTTAATTATAATTCATAACCTCACCTTAAAGCCTAGGTTATAATCAAGACAATTAGAAGATTTAACAACCCCTTAGTTGAATGATGTATGTCATAGGAATCATGTATATCATCTTATTTCGCTCTTGAATAGAGAGGGTCTTCATTCTTGCACGATAGAGGAATGCTTGACCTATGAATGCATCTCTTGTAGTGGAGAACACCTCCTCCTATTGATTTAGCTAATAATCTAATTTAATCATGCATTTGGGTATAATTATCCCAAGCCTTTCTCCCAAATTTATGTGTCAAAATAAGATAAAGGATTGTAAAATTTTGCATTTAGTATAAATCATGTATTCATGTTAATCATGATCTAGTCTCTTAGGGAGTGAGTTTAGGACTCTAGTCTCTCTAATTAAATAACAATCAAGCTATCTTGCATTTATATAAGACCAGCCTACATGATTTTGAAGTGTAGGAGGTGTAGCCAATGGTCACTCCAGGCGGTTCTAAGTCTAGGAGAGTCGGGATGGGTTTATCCTCTCTTATGGAGGTAAACCACTATGTCATATTTTTTGACTAGACTTAAGCTGTGCTTTTAGTATGTGCTAAAGAATTCTACATTTAGGTTTCAAGGCTATTTATTTCTTTTGGGCTATGAGTATATGTTCTCACCTCTTAGGCATTTCTATAATCTTATATTAATGAACTATAAGCCCTAGCATTCTAATAAAATTTTAATCAAATTAAAATACACTATCTCTTTCAAATATATAAAGCTTCACTATAGAGTAGGTTGGAGCATTTACTAGGCTTCTTAGTAACATGAGTGCTCCCTACTTATCTTCGTTTGGAATCCATAAATAATTCTTTCCACTTGAACTTTTCTACTTGATTTCCAAAAATATTAAATCTTTTGATAGTCTAACCTTAAAGTCTTTCAAGATATTTATTTGCTACTTTAATCGAGAGTTTTCTTAGGAAATTCATGTCTCCTAGGATGTAATTAACTATGGGAGCTTCCTTCCATATTGAACTAAAGAACTCGACATAAAATAAACCCTATTTTACTTTTTCATGTAGAGTAGGGAAAAGATCTCTAGTATATACGAAGACCCATCTGCCTTAGGAGTCCTTATTAGGTGATTAAGTCTATTATAGAGTGATGTTTCCATCTTTTGAGATGGTGCAACATACATTGATATTGTACCTGATCACTTCAATAAATACATAAGATCTGCATGGTGTCACAACAACTCAAAATTAAAATACCATATATTTTTGATGATCTGGGATGGTTCGTCCATCTTTAGTCAATCATTATCTCCAATGATAATGGACTTATAATTTATATAGGTCCAAGTTTTTTTTTTGTTAGGCACCTTGCTTATTTCATCTTTAAGCAAAGGTGGACAACATCCTTTAAGTTTTAGGACCTCACTCTAAGTAAGTCTTAAAACCCCTATTGGACCTCCAATAGGTAAAAGAAAAATTAACCAAATAAACCACCCAAAAATAAATCAAATAAAATTAAGAACCTCTTACCACTAGCTTGGTAAAGTAAGGTTCCTCCAACACCTTTAAAATCCCAATGAAGTTCAAAAGAAAGCAAACGATTCTTCTCCAAAGTTTTGATCTCTCCAACATACACATGAGCCATATTTAACATAATCAAATTTTTTGAATGAGAGTTCCAACTCAAAGTAAAAATCAAATCAAACCATAACGATCAAAAGCAAAAGCATAATATACACCATTTCTCTTTTTCAACAATGAAGAAGCCACAACCCTCTTTTCTCCAAGCAATCAGTCGGCACCATGTCTTCCGAAAAGTTTATCTTGTCATTCACCTCTCATGTGGATTTAGCCCTAGATCAGGCCATACTCACCACCACCCCCATTATCAAGTTTGGCCTCGACTTTGAGCACTTTAAAGTCACTTGTGAGGGACCTACCCTCACCACCTTCAGTAGGGAGGAGGTGTTTGATAAGAAACCACTTCTATAATTTGACCTACAGTCAGATTTTGAGTTTCCCTCTTTGAAGATGAAGGCCCTAGAGGTTCCCCTGCTACGAGTACCATCTGCACCTGTCACGGTTTCAGTCAAGACTAACACTACCTCTACAATTGCCCCAATCTTTAAGGAGAAGTCTATCTTAGCTTTTGAGATAGTCTCTCCCATATTTAAGGTTGATTCTAGCTCTCATTCTACACTACTAACCAAGACCCTACGCCATAACAAGAACCAAAAAAATCAAGAAACATTATTAGCGCATGGATAAGGAGGTTGAGGAAGCCTCCCATGTAGTTGAGGAGGGATCCCTTCGTGAGGGCTCTCTCCCTCTTGGTGGTAGTAGGTTTCTTCCCCTTTCAGTTGTAGAGGGAGAAGAGGATACCAAGAAATTTTCCCTTTCAACTGCAGTAGGTTTCACCCCCACGATCTACAAAGTATGAGACACTAGATAGGGAGAGGAGGAAGCCCTATGCTGGTCTACGGTCCGTGCTAAGGAGAGTTGGGAGAGCCCACAAATGCTCTAAGTCTGCCACACTGTATGATTTAAGGAGAGTGATCCCTAGGAGTATTAGGGATCAGATTCATAGAGAGGGCCATAGAGGCCAAAGTTACCAAGTGGGCAAGAGGGATTGAAGGAGGTTTGTCGTACCCTCGCTTTGATTGATCATTTTGATCGTTAATAAGTCATCATTCCGGATAATACTGCCCAACCATAGAGGCGGGTGTCACCACCTTTGCACCATTCCACTCACTGACCATCATTACATGTTCATGTTCCACCATCTGAAGTGCCTACAAAGTTTCACAAGTCAGCATCTGGAGAGAGAGCACCCCCTTTAGTGATATGATAATGTCCCAAAGACCACACTTCATCCACTCCACCTGTTGAGGTGAGGCCAAGCTCCCCCGCTCGACCTTCCATCCCAACAGTAGAGAGGAAGGAGTGGCAGCCCAAGAGCATCATAGTCACTCCACCACCATAATTGGAGGAGAAGGAAGGAGAGGATACCGAGATGACCCATATGATCATTGTGCCAGTTAAGGATAGTACTTTGCATATCCATAACATTTAGTGCATTATTGCTTTAGATCATAGTCCATATGTGAGTCACCATCCAACCTATGTCCCAATAGCAACAGGTTGAGTGGATGATCAGTATTTAGATGAGATTTTTGAAGATTATCATGCCGCAATGAGGCAGATAATAGGGATGATCAATTCGACCAAGAGGAGGGTATGGTAGATTTTGATGCCGATGAAGATGACCTGTTGGAAGACATTACTAAAGTCCACATGGTAGATACCCGATGATCCTTGTATAAAGATCAACCTAGTCAAAAAGCCTAAGAAATTGTAGTTGAGGAAGTTGAGGCATCAGGCTCAACTCAATGCCTCCTCCAACAAATCAAACAAAAAGATGATCAGATTGATAGGATAGAGAAGAGAGGTCTTAACATTGTAGAACCAAGCCTCTGTTTCACAACCCACTCCTGTGGAAGCCGACTGACCTGAGTTACTACACATTCTAGATCATCCCAAGAGCACTCATATGGATGAAGATGCCGGTAGTTTGCATAGGAAAGTAATCGATGGCACCTCCATGCATGAAAAAGCTATTAAACAGATGGTTGAGTAGCAAGTGAAGGAATCATTGGCGCAATCCCAAGGTAGCTCATCTACTCGAAATGGTAGACCCTACCCAGAGAAAATTGATGTTGTTCAATACCCCAAGGGTTTTTTGCCAACATCCTTCAAGGTATTTGATGGAACCCTAGGCGATATAACACACTGAAGCTAGTTGTAATGTCGGTGGTAGCGATGCCTTGCTTTTTTGGCAGTTTATCAGTAGCCTTTCTCGAGTTACATTTGATTGGTATGATGAACGCCTAGCTTGGTGTGAAGTCCTTTGTAGAGTTAGAGCATCTATTCATTAAGAGATTTGTAGGAGCATAACAAATGGTAACTGTAAGGGTCCTTATTGTAGAGAAGCAAAAGCCTAAAGAGTCCCTTGTTGACATGGCCTGATCGCCTTCATGCTCAAGGGCTTCACCATTAAGACAATTGGAAAATTAATTAGAAAGACGGCTAACCTACAAGAGGAAGCCAAACAGTTATCGTTCTTAGATCAAGCATCTAAGTCCAAGCCTCATAAGGTATTTGAGAAGAAGCCGTGGGAGTAGGTAGAAGCCAAGGAGAGCATAGTTTGAGAGGCATAGAGTTCAACAACCTCCACTCCTGCCTCCTCTTCCACTACCTCTACCTCCACAAAGGCCACTGTCACAACCTACACAGTAACATATCAATATCCGCCATCAGGTAGCTATTTTTTGTCTACTCTTATTGACCAACTTTACAAGCCATATATATTTATTCAAGAGGGAGGTAGTCAGGAAGATCCTTAAGAATCTTCTTAAGAAGCCTAATTTTTAGCTACCCGAGCCTAGAAAGCCAAAGGAAGTGGGTAGGAGTGATGATCCTAACTACTGCCCCTACCACTGTATATTAGGCCATGTCTTAGAAGATTGATTTACTTTTAAGGATTGGCTTGAGCGTAGCTATAAGTCATGAGTCATAATTATCCCCAAAGAATACTTAGTAGAACAACCTTCTAATTCTATTAAAGTAATCTTTGGAGATACCTCTAATCCTCTCAAGACAAAAGAAGATCAGGATATCTCTTTATCCTGTACCTCTAAAAAGATCATTTCTAAAATCAAGAAACTTTCTCTATAGCTGCCTGACTCAGCTTAGACCTCCAACACCAAGGAAGGTCTACTAGTTGTGAGGGATAACTTGAGGAGGGTGGAAGCGAACAAACGATTCACTTGCCCGGATAGTAAGTGACCACCATCCAAGTCCAGCATTCCTCCTTTCACCATTATAGCTACCACATCTACTAACTCCTCCACCACTAATAGGAGCATTATATTGTGGATGTAGGCACAAAGCCACTCACACCGCTTACTTTACTTGATTTCTACCATGTACCACCTCCAAAATTAAAGAAATCAATGAAGAAGAATAATTTAGCTTACATTATATCTACATTTGATGATTTAAAAGATTTTATTCTCATTAAAAAGCTCTCCAAGTCATAATATTAATAATCTAAGTAATTATGATCAATCCCACTCTAATTTTTGAATCATCAGGGTTCACCACTTGAGATTGATTTGGAGTCATCCGACTCTGATGATCCTTTAGGAGAAGTTATTGGTATACCCAATGAGCAGGTAGAACTTTTTACAAGCTCCTCATAACAAGAAGTCACTGAAGTCAATTTTCGTAGTGGCAAAGTTTTACCTCCTAGGGTAGCACCTTAAGATAAGGGTAAATAAGTTATTAGTTTCAATGAGCAGATAACCCCTCCACAAGATAAACCATCCTTGGATGTGCTTGTCGAGGATCAGCCCAAAGTTGATTATAACATCCTAACACATCTTAGAAAGTTGCTAGCTATGTTAAGCATATATGATGCCATTGTCTTATCCAAAGAGATGAAGGAGTCACTAGTCAAAGCCTTGCATGACCCTAAAATATGCTTAGCTAAGTTTTCCACTACTGGAAAGGAGGCATGCTTTTTAAAATAGATCCTATGAGTCACATTCACAGATGAAGACCTGCTTCTAGGGATAATAGTGCACAACCATCCTCTCTACATTATAATGGATGTTGGTAGATTCAGGCTATCCAGAGTGTTGGTTGATCCAGGTGCATCAGTAAACATTATGAGTTTAAAAACCCTTGCCTTCTTGAGGATCACAATCTCTAAACTCTAAATAGAGAAGATGATGTTGAAAGGATACAATAAACAAAGTGAGAGGGCCTTAGGCTCCAGAGTGTTTCCTTGGGAGATTGATGATTGAAAGACAGAAGCCAAGTTTCACATAATATATTCTGATGCATCTTTCAATGTTTTCCTAGGGAAACCTTGGATACATGAGAACAACATGGTCCCATCCTCCTTACATCAGTGCATCAAGTTCTAAGTGGAATCAAGTATTGTGTCAAAGAAGATCTCAAGCTATTTGGTTCATGAGGTCAGGATTCATGAGGATGTGACCTATTACCTCCCTAAGAAACAAAATATCTTCTCTCATGAACTTTGTCAAAATAAAAAAGAAAATATAAAGAAAAATAAAAAGAAAGAGAAGAAAAAGAAAGAAAAAAAAAAGTAAAGGAAAATGAAAAAGAAAAATAAAAGAGAATGAGAAGAAGTTCTTAATGAGGATATTAAGCTGGAGATTTAATTCCACCCATAGTTCATTACTCCGTTCGAACAAGTGGGGATGATAACCTGACCTCCACTAGGATGAGGAAGAGGCAAGTTCAGAGGGAGTTCGAGAGGTGGAATACCTCCATACCTACAACATACTAGGAGATTCTCCAGCATCCAGGAGTACACCTACTATCTACATAGACTTAGTATCTAGTTCAGAGGATGAGTCTTATGTAGTTAGCACGCCGGCTAGATCTTCATGGTGGCTAGTCTAACAGACAATAATGAAGACTGGGTCCCCAAGCAAAGCATGAATGTATTCGAGTCTCTTTTATTTGAAACTACTAGACAGTTAAGGAAGCCCCCAAAGCATGTACAAATATTAAGCCCCAAAGGATTTATTCAGAAGCATCATCCTCAAGCCAAGAAGTTGATGTAGAGATTGAGGATGAATCTTTTAAAGAATTAATATAATTACTTTTTATTTGGTACTCACTTTGTGTTTTTAATTTAGCAAAGAAAGATTTAATTCCACATACATACTCTAAGCACAGGTTAGAGTACTTTGAAATGTTATGAAATAATAAATGCAAAAGCTTCTAATCAAGATCAGGACTAGGCTTTGATATAGTAGGCCCAATCGATGATAAAAAGTATTGCCTGGTTATCACCAATCATTTAGAATCTGATAAGTTCTTCTCAAATCATATTAACTCACATGATGAGGTGTACTTAGAAACTTTAGATGATTTTGATGATTTCCAAGTCAAAGATGTACCTCTAGAATTCAAAGAAGAAATCAAATCAACCATCGATGAGCTCAAAGAAATCAACTTGGGGACTGAAGACAATCCATGCCTGACATATGTTAGTTCCTTGTTGAATGAAATTGAAACCAATGACTTAATTAGGCCACTCGCTCCTAGAGGCATGTGATTTGACATCAAATAATAAGCCATTTTTAAAGTCAAGAAACTAATCGATGTCAGTTTCATCTGAGAAGAAACATACCCCAATTGGTTGGCCATCATCATTCCAATTAGAAGAATGACCGAATTCATATATATGCATCAATTTTAGGGATCTCAATAAGGCATGTCCAAAATATGAATTTCTATTACAATACCAAAGCTGATGGTCGACATTGCCTCATCTCATGCAGTATTATCTTTTATGGATGGTTCATCTGGATATAACCAAATAAAGATGGCACCTGAAGATGAAAATAATATAGTCTTTAGAACCCCTGATCGAAATCTATTGCTATAAGGACATGTCTTTTAGCGTAAAAATATTGACGCCACAAACCAGCGGGTCATGACTTGAATCTTCAACAAACTCATTCATCACCAAGTTGAATGCTACATCGATGATCTCATGGTCAAAGGCAAAGAAAAGAAAAACTATCTCTTTAACTTGAGAGTAGTTTTTGAGCAGTTAAGGAAATATAACCTTAAAATGAACCCTCATAAGTGCACATTCAGTGTATCTTTAGAGAAATTTCTTCAGTTTATTATTTGACATTGCAGAATTGAAATTGACGGAGAAGATTAAGCGATATTAGTACCCTCCTCCTAAAAGAACATAACTTAGATCATTCCAAGGGTGGTTGGCATATATCTAAGGCACTTTATATCCAACCTATCTTAATAGTAGTCAAAAGGATGCCAAGTTCAAGTGGGATGATAAGTGCCAACCTTTGAGAGCATCAAGCAATACTTCATGATGGTGCCCTAAGCCTATCCCTGAGAACCTCTGATACTCTACATTGCTGCATTAGATGACTCCCTCAGTGCATTATTAGCCCAAGCCAATGATGAAAGGAAAGAGAATACACTCTACTATCTCAATCATCATCTGATACCTGTTGACGCAAACTATCCACCCATTGAGAAGTATTGCATAACTTTAATCTTTGCAGCCTAGAAGCTGCATCACTATATGCTCTCTTATAAAGTTAATTTGATTCTAGAATCAATCCACTACAATATCTCATGACACAGCCGATGCTATCTGGATGGTTGGAAGAATGGTTCATGATTTTATTGCACCTTGATATCACATTCGTACCCTTCCATGCGGTGAAAGGACAAGCACTCACGAGTTACTTAGCAGCACACCTACTTCCTACAAATTCAACACTTAGTGATGATCTCTCCAATGAATAAATCATGAACTTAGAGAATACAAACATTCTCCACTAGGAGATGTACTTTGATGGTGTGGCTTCCTCTTAAAGAGGAGAAGAACCACAATCTACTCCCCCAAGTAAAGCAAGGGTATGGATAATTCTTCTTACACTATACCGCGATATGATAAAATTCTCATATTATCTATCCAAACCTTGCACCAACAATGAATAATAGAGACTCTCATTGGTCTAGAGTTAACTATCTTGGCATTCATAATATCAACATCTTTGGGATTCACATCTAATGGTCAACCAGATTGCTGGGTCATATAAGGTTCTAAAGCCCAAACTCCATCACTACCATAAGTACACCATGGAGTTATTAGCTCAAATCCTAGAAGTCATAATCTATAAGATCCCTCGAGGATAAAATGCCATTATTGATGCCTTAGCTAAGCTCTCCAAGGAATTGGCATGTCTGGAAGATGAGTTTATATCAATAGAGGATCACAATAGATAAGTTATACCTCTTATTAATGTTGAATTCATCGATAAATACTCTCTTGAAGGGGAGGTTGCTATTGTCAAAAAGGGTGAAGAGTTGGATTGGAGGCAACCCTTTATTGATTACCAAAGTAAAGGAAAACTACCTCAAGAGAAGTCTCAAGCACATTAGGTGAAATAAAGGGCACTCTCCTACGCCCTCATGGATGGTGTTTTATACTGATGGTCCTTCGAGCATATGTGGTTACACTATTTAGACAAAGATGAAGCCTGTAAGATCATGCTCAATGTACATTCAGGATTATGCGGAGCTCATCAGTCCGGTCCCAAGATGAAAGCCAAAATCAAAAGACTTATATTGCTGGCCGATGATGATAACGGATTGCATGGATGTAATGAAGCAATGCCACCAATGCCAAGTACATGGAGTGGTCCTACACCAGGCTCCCAACATTATACATTCAACATTGGCCTCATGGCTATTCGAGTGTTGGAGCACTGACATAGTGGGTCCGATCGATCCTCCTCATCCAAGGGTCACCAGTTCCTTCTTGAAGCTACGAATTACTTTTCCAAGCGGACAGAGGTGATTCCTCTTAGGTAGGTCAAAGTTTAGCATGTCTCCAATTCTTCAGAAATCATATCATATACAGATTTGGGATACCCCGCCAAAGCATATATGATAATGGTACCACCTTTAAGAACACCAAAATCAACAACTTCGCTTGGAGACACAACATAGATTTAAGATACTCTATTATTTACTACCCACATGAGAATAGTTTAGTAGAAGCCTTCAACAAAATCTCATCTAAATACTCAAGAAGATGCTCGATGACAACAAGCGATAGTGGCATGAGTAGTTAGTTTAAGCTTTGTGGGCTTACCATACTACCTACAGAACTCCAACACAATTTACCCCATTCTCCTTAGTATATGAGTCCGAAGTTGTTATACTATTGGAAGTTTAGCTCCCATCACCATGGATAGCTGTGAGTAGTAAAATCACAACTGAATAGAATGCCAAGCTACAGTTAGAAGAACTTGAAGGTTTGGAGGAGAAACACTTGCGATCATGCCAGAACCTTGAGTTATACAAAGCAAAGATAATTCAACCTCACAACAAGTTGGTCCGCCTTAGAGCTTTTCAAGTAAAAGAGCTTGTTTTAGTTCTAAGGAGACCAATTGTTGCCCATCAAAAAATGGGAGGCAAGTTTGAGCCCACTTGGGAAATCCCTTTTGCCATAGAAAAAGGCTACCAATGTGGATATTGCCAACTTATCAACCACAAAGGAGAATGCCTGATGCTTCCGATCAACGAGCTTTACCTAAAGAAATATTATGCATAAATAATGTCCAAAATAATTTTCCATCAATAAAATTTCATTTAATCAAATTTCTCTCCAAATTGAAATGTTTCTAAATTACCAAACTTTTATGGTGTGTTTAGGGAAAGTATAAGAGAACCCGAGCAACAGCTTATCCCTCATTAGCACATCACAAACACAAATTTGCACAGAATCACATACAAATCAAACACAAATCTAATGGCTTTGGGCTATCTTGAGTTAAGATAAGATCACCAGTGGCCCTCACTCAGAAGTTACTCTATGTCAAACTTGATCCACTACTTAGCTAGTGTGTCTCCCCCGTACTGCAGATGTATAAACTATCCTTAGGCCAGTAAATTTGAGATAGGCCAAAGCCCTCATAGCCCCTTCTTAGTGTGACCCCTTGTAAACTAACAGGGTCCATACAAACAAACAAAATGAAATCTCTTGTGGATTATGATAAGACCCCTAGAGGAACCTCTTCCCAAGTAAGCATCCTATCTTTTGGGTAGTGTTAGTAAAACTCCCTCTAGGAATCACCTTGACTACTCTAGGTTGAGGTAAGACCCCTGAAGGCACTCACTTGATAGATGCCCTAGGTTAGGTTTGACTTATTGTACTATCAGCAAGTCACCTTAATGGTTGATTTTACTTTGGAAGATGTGAATCCCCAAGCTTTCTTCCTAGTGTAGCCGTTGCTAACCGACGGGCAACTCTTAAGTTGGATAGTCTGTATTGTACGGCCGATAGACTACCCCTTTGGACTGGTAAATCTAAAGCAAGTATGGGCTCATATAACCACTTCTTATTATGGTTCATGACAAACTAACAGGGCCCACATTAAATCAATCAACAATTTAAATCAAAAATAAAATAAATCACCAAATTAAAATTAAATCAAGCAAAACTAAAATAAAAATCGATCATCAAACTCAAGTTAAATCAATCAACAAAATTAAAGTCAAAATGAATTACCAAACTAAATCAATCAACACACCAAACTCAAACCAAATCAATCAACACAATTAAATAAAATTAAACTCAATCTCAAATCAAAACTAAATGACACAATTCAAACAAATCACACTAACTCAATCAAACCTCAATCCTTGTGGATTCTCTCTATGCCATGAGCACAAATCAATCTATAAGTCAAACAAATCCAATCTAATCTCAATCGCCAGTGGATCTGCCCTTTATGCCCTTGGCATAAGTAAATCTACAATCCAACCAAACCCATGTACAAATCCCTCAGTGCATCTCTCTTTGTGCCCTCGGCACAAAATCAATTATAAATAAATCAAACCAAATCTACTCATCTACCTCATGCCCTTGGCATGATAACAAACTGCATCATGTTAGAAATCATTATTCCATCTCAACACTAGGGTATGGCTAGCCATCATCAGTGCTTGTGATCTTTCAGGATACTGTTGATCATCTCTGTCAATGCTAATATGTGCGGTGTGTCTTGCCAGTTACACCACACCTATTGGGGGTCCTTTTGTTGACCTCACTTTTAGCGTAAAGATTGACTCAGCCTTAATTAAACTTAGGAATCTCTTATGCACTAGGCTTTCCTTAGTCATAGGATATTTTTAGTGATCAAGGGAAGCATGAGGACTTAGGAAGTTATACCTTAAGCTTAGGTTATACTCTAGGGCAAAAAGATTCTACTTATCCTATGGCCTAAACCAAAATCCATGCTTGTCCACTCATCCAAAACTAACCTAAAACCCACACAATCAATTCCTATTAGATTTTGATTCATACCCAAGCTCCAAGCCAAATTAAGCTAAACCTTAACTTAAATCAATTCCACCACCATCCTATGGATCCAAGCCAAACCTATTCAATTGAAACAAATCTAATTATCTTTCACAAATGCACTCCAACCATTCTATATTCTATTTCAAACCCTTCAAAGACCTACAATCAAACCAATCCAACCTAAAGAATTCAAATAACCCAAGTGGTAACCATTTGAGCCAAAGGGTTCAAATGTGCTAAAATCCAATCAAACCCGAATCAATTACAATCAAAGCCATCAATAAATCTTAAATCCATATTTAAACTCTTCTAAACACTTAATTCGATCAAACTCAATCCAACCAACCCATTTGGTCCACTTGACCCAAATTGGCCTAAATGGCTAAATTGACTCAAACATCAATCCAACCCAATTTGGTTTGAATCAACTCCTCCAATCTCTTCTATGTTGATTTTTGATCATCCTTGATTATCCAATTACAATCAATTAGACCAAACCAAATCAATTTGATCACTTGATCCAAGTTGACCCAATTAACCCATGAGTAAAATGACCCAAATCCCATTCTAATCCCATTGCTTCATAAATCAGATTAATCATGACTCAACCACCAATTGAACCAAACCAAGCCAACTCGGGCTCTTGACCCAAGTTGAGCCAATTTGATCGAAAGTACCAAATTGGGCCAAATCAAACCTTAAACCAAATTGATTGAAACCAATGCTCTAATCAATAACAAATTGATTATTGAACATGATCAAACATCCAATTTAATCTAATTCACCAAACCAACCTAATTGACCCAGTTAGCCCAATTTGGCCTAAGGGTCAAATTGAACTAAATCATTCTCTAATCCAAATTGATTTAAATCAACACCTACAATCATTCTCAAATGATCAATTGAACCTAAAAGTCCCATTCACCTAAGCCAATTTGGCCAATTTGACCCAATTTGACCAATTGGTCAACTTAACTCAATTGAACATGGGTCAAATTGAGCCAAACTCATCCAAACCAAGTACAAACCCAACCAAACTTGGAAAGACTGATTCTTGGGTCATAATGGGTCAACTTAAATGAGCCCAACTCATGGTAAACTTGGTTTGGATCAAAACCCATTGGACCGACCCCTCCAAATGGGATAAAATTCCCATTTGGATGGTCTCACCAACTCTCCAACCCATGGAAACCACTCTTAGCTCATTTTGGACACTTGACGACCACTGGGCGTTGGATTCAGCCTTGGGTCATGAGAGGGTGAGCTTACCCTTAGACCACCATTGGTTCACTTGGAGCAGGAGGTACACCCCATGCCAGCCCTTATAACTTCATCAGCCTCTCAACACCCTCCACCTCAGCAGTCCACTGCCATCTCCAGCCACCTACCATGGTCAGATAGCTGCCAAAAGTTGAGCCAATCTAAGCCCTTAATTTACTTGGGGAGGAGAGTATACTCCTCCCCATCCATTCAAACTTCACACTGAGCTTCCCTAGGTGATTTTGAGCAGTCCCAAAGCTTCCCTCGATCCCCTACTACACCCCATCATCGACGAGACCAAGATCCATTCAAAATTTGAGATCCTCATTTATCCAAACACACCTAAACTCTGCCAAACTTTAGTTTACTATTCCCACACCTTCCCCAAGCTCCAGCGAGTCAAAACCAATCAATTCTAAATTGATTTGATCACCGAAGATGGCCCTTAGACCAACTCTGGTGAGCTTAGCGATGACGGAAACTCAAGAGCTTCTCAATAGGGCTTCGTCTCTTCAAGACGAAGCTACTTCAGTCATTAGACCTCCAGTCTTAAGGTCTAATGAGGTAAATTCCAAAAAAAATATAGAAAATCCCATAAGTGTTTGTCTTTCATGAAGCAAGTTGTAATTTCATGTGATTTTCATCGTAGGATCTCCTTAGATATTATCCCTGCACATTTTAGAGTTGATCCCAACATCCCATAAGCTTTGGTGAGCTCGAGTCAAGTGGTGGAAGGCAGACGGTGTATGTCTTCAAGTGCTTAGGGGATGATGAATCATCTGTTGTCCATTCTGTGTGATTAAAATGGATGGCCATGATTTAATTTGCTAGAAATCTTGATTTAATCCAATAGGAGTCACGGGATTAATCTCTGTCATCCGATCCAAGATTAGATGGTGGGGATGAAAGTGACTGCCATCACTGCCACGGGATGTTTTAAATAGTCTATCACGCGCCATATGGAAAGTAATCGCCATGGCCACATTTAATGGGTTTGAAGGTTAATTAGGTATTAAAATTGTAATTAATTAGCGAGAACTTCAAACATGTATAACTAATTGTAGAAAAATCTTTAAAGTATGAGTAAACCCATTTTAAAAAGGTAAAGAAAGGATAATTTAATAAAAATAAAATCCTTAATATTTGATTAATGAATAATGCTTAATTAGGGTTTGAAGCTTAAGCTAATTACCCTAATTAAGGCCTAATTAGTTGGCCAATTAATCTCAATTTTTCTAGGTTAATTCTTTGGGATATCCTTTTCCTCCCATAATTTCCTTAGGATTTATTGTCCATGTATTTCAAAGAATTTTGAATTCAAATCTTAATAAACCTCTTTAAGTAATTAATAATTATTAAAATTGCCAAATAATAAAAAATTAAGTAATTAAAGATGATTAATCATTGTTAATAGTGAAATGGTGAGGGGAATGATTAAGGTTAATTAAGCAATTTAATGATGAAATTAAATCTAATCAAAATGATAATTATTTAAGATAATTAAAATTGAATTCATGGGTTCCTCTTTATGTGTTCAATAAGATAAAAACCATTAAGGAAATTATGGTTAACCCATGGGTATGGGAAACCCATATAAGTACTTAATTAGATTCTTCTTTAATATAATTAATATTTAATCATGAGCTTAATTGCATTAGGTCTTATTAAGTGCACTGCAAATTTTAATTTCTGATTGGCATATCATTAGAGGCTCATGATTAAATGATTATTTAAATTAAAGAGACTTAGGAAAGGAAAATTAGATGAATTACTTAATGATTTGAGCTTAATTAATCTTTAAAGTTCACTTAATTACTCTTCCTTAAACACATTAAGTTACTCACATGGGATAGATCAAAATAGCCAATATTATTTCTCTCATTGAGGTTAATAATTTAAACCCAAAATCAAACATCATAACAACTTTGGTTAATCTTCAGTGATTTTTTTTATTTAACTTGCTTGTCCTTAAAAAGTAATGTGATTGGATATATTTTGTGGCAATGTTTAATTATTCAGTTTTAATCATTATAAATTTGTATGCCATTTGCACCATATATTCATGTTTTCAAATCAAATAATAAAATGAATATAATTATGTATATAAAGTCAGATATGTTGAATTTATCCTATTATAAGGAGTGACTATTATAACTAATATATCTAAAAATTATTTTTTTAAAATAAAAAGTTAATGATAAAAATTTAAATTGATATTAGTTATGAATATTATATGTGATTTGCATATTCTTATAGCTTAAACATGTTAAAGTATTATTTTATTTTCCTGATTCACGTGTATGTTTACATGTGTTTGGATGTTAATAAGTATATAGTCTGGACATCCCAGGAATATGAGGCTTTAAGTATTCTAAAGGTCTTAGATTACTTCACTTCCATGGTTTAACAATGGCACGTATTTACTTAATTTCATTCATATGTGTACATGTACTAGAATTTGGATAGAACTTTACTTTACATGAGTAAATAATTCACTAATATACAATCTTTTGCATGATTTTCATTCTTCTATTTATGTATATATTTATGTGTATTAGAATTACAAGTATATAGTCTAGACATCCTAGGAATGCAAGGCTTTAAGTAGAGCCCCAAGGAGGTCTTAGATTAGCTCACTTTATTAGTTTAACAATGGCATGTACTTTCTTAAATATCTAATACATGTGTATGTATACTTAACTAAAGAATGAAATCACCCTTTTCTACTAAATATATGTATTAATAATCATTCAACTATGCCAAAAATACATTGTGTGTATAGATATGTTAAGTTCAAAATTATATGCATGACATTAATGATGAAAAGGAATAGTATGACATTATCCATGTGATAGTGATTCAATTCCATTAATCTTAAGATGCCTTTCATGCTTGAATATAATTCTTTGAAATTAGCCTAAATTAAAATTAATAAAACATTTAATAAATCATTTACTAAAAGAAACCAAGTCATAATAACATGTCTTTAGAAATGACTTAGGATAGGGATGAAGAGGGTTAAACCTCCTCCTTCTATTTATAAAAAATTGATGCTAAGTAAATATGAAATGAAATAAAATAAAATTAAAAATTAAAATCCACCAATCCTTTTAATAACTTGAAATGAAACCACCCCTCATGGTTAAATTAAACAATTGCAAACTTAGATAACTATAATCCTAAGGCCTAGCTAAAACATATCACACTAAACCTTAAGTACACACATTGGAATACTAAGTCACCACTTCTAGCTCTATGTTAGGATGATGTATATTGTGATGTAATCTTTTAGACTGGATGTTAAGATTAATTATGTGTAGACTAGATGTTCAACCATTGTTATCCTAATGATATTTTCTAGAGGGGATTATACTAAAGTACTTTCTGAAATAATAAAAATATAAATATAAATGCTTTTTCTTGCAGGTTGTTTATATCCCATTTACATAATCCATACTAGGACAGGTGGGCTTGGTTACTCATGTGTAGGGTGCTAAGTCTAAATTTATAGAATATAATCATTTGGTTTGAATTATTATTTAGCTAACATCTATTTTGTAGGAGTAGTTAGATTTTATTTTTTTATAAACATGTAATTTTGCAATAAAAATTAGGATAAGTGTTATTGGGTTTAGGATGACCAATGGCTAGAAGGCAAAGTCTTGGGAGACCCTGTGAAGCCTTGGAGTGAAACCAAATTAATAAGAGGAAAGAAAAATGAAGGATGAAGACAGCCATAACATTTTCCTTTTATTGTGAATTGTAATATTTATTTATAATCCGAGTTGTATAAGGGTAGAGCTCGGCTATCTAACTCCTTTTATTTTTTGGGGTGTACGGCGGTACCCAGCCGCACTGACCTGTTATTATTTTATGGAATCTATGAATGTTTGGCTATTATGTTTAGTTTATGCAATAAAAGTGGCATGTTTTTTATAGGTTTCTTAAGAATTTGATGATTGAATGTGTAGCTTGGATGCGGTAGGTTCTTTAGGATAAAAATTAAATTTTATACCCCCATTAAACAACTCAACTAAATTTTAAATATAATTCATAACCTCACCTTAAAGCCTAGGTTATAATAAAGATAATTAAAATATTTAGCAACCCCTTAGTTGAATGATGTATGTTATAACAATCATGCATATCATCTTGTTTAGTTCTTGAATAGGAAGGGTCTCCATTCTTGCACTATAGGGGAATTCTTGACCTATGAGGGCATCTCTTATAGTGGAGAAGATCTCCTCCCACTAATTTATCCAATAATCTAATTGTATGATGCATTTAGGCATAATTATCCCAAACCTTTCTCCCAAATTTATGTGTCAAAATGAGATAAAGAATTGAAAATTTTTGCATTTAGTCTGAGTCATTTATGATCATGTCTCTTTCAAATTAAATAACAACCAAGCTATATTGCATTTACTGAAGACCGACCTATATGATTTTGAAGCATAAAAGGTGTTAGCTGGTAGCCACTCCAAGCAGTTGTAAGTCCAGAAGAGTCGAGATGGGTTTATCCTCTCTTGTGGAGGTAAACCACTATATCTTATTTTCTGACTAGACTTAAGTCGAGCTTTTAGCTTGTGCTAAAGCATTTTAGATTTAGGTTCTAAGGTTATTTATTTCCTTTGGGCTACGAGAATAAGTCCTCACCTCTTACGTATTTTCATAACCTTATGTTAATAGACTATAAGCCCTAGCATTCTAATAAAATTTCAACCAATTAATAAGCTATCTCTTTCAAATATATAAAGCCTCACTATAGGGTAGATCGGAGCATTTACTAGACTTCCTAGTATCATGAGTACTTATCTTCCTTTGAAATCCATAAATAAGTCTTTAAACTTGAAATTTCTCACTTGATTTTCAAAAATACCAAATCCTTTGGTAGTCTAACCTTGAAGTATTTTGAGATATTTATTGACTAGTTTAATCAAGAGTTTTCTTAGGGAATCTATGTCTCCTAGGATGTAATTAACTATGAGAGCTTGCTTCCATTGGGACCTAAAAAACCTGACATAAAATAAACCCTACTTTACTTTTCCATGTAAAGTATGGGAATGATCTCTGGTATATACGAAAACCCTCTTTCCTTAAGAGTCCTTTTTAATGATTAGTCCATTGTATGGTGATGTTTCCATCTTTCATGATGGTACATCATACCTTGATGCCATTTCCAATTAGTTAAATAAATACCACTAAGATTTGTGTGGTGTCCTAATGACTCTAAATTAAAATATGACAATCGATCCAAGTTTTTTCTTTTATTTTGCTATGAATAAAGGGTTATGAGCTGTAAGACACTTGAAACCCTCATTTTCTTGAATAAACCTCATTCCACTTTGTTGCTGCTCTTAAAATCTCATTTTCCCACCATTCTGCTTCGCTGCTGCTCTTGAAACCTCTTTTGCATGTTGTTCCGCTTCGCTGCTACTAGGAAAAGGAGATGGAGGCATCACCAGGTAACCTTTGTCTTTCCTCCTACCCCTCTATCCTTTGCATGATTCTTCTTGTCTAACTCCTATAAATCCACCTCTATAAATCCCATTTGGATGTTTAGATTGCCTTAAAGCCTGAAACCAAACATTCCTTATGTTAAATCTTGTTACCAAATAGCCTCTTGAAGTTCTATTTTGCAGTTTGGCAAGATTTAGGTAAAATCATGCTATCAAATAGCCCTTAAACTTATTAGTGTTTGTTGTCTTGCATTATTTATGTTAAATTCTATTTGCAAATAGCTCATTGAAGTATCAATTTTTTGTGTTTGATAAGATTTAGGTTAAATTCTGCTTCCAAACAATCCACTAAACTTGTTCCTTTTGATGTTTGGCAAGATTTATGTTAAATCTTGCTACCAAATAGCACACCAAACTTTTTTTTTGTTGTTTGGAAAGATTTAGGTTAATTTTTTTCTTTGTTTATTAGGATGCTGTGGTGTTTTAATTTGGAGCTGTATGGACACTATGCAGATCTTAGAGGGTACTTATTAAAGTGATCGGGTGCGACATTGAGGTATGATACATCATCTCAGAAGATAGAAACATCACCCTTCAATGGACCTAATCACCTAATAAAGATTCCTAAGGCAGATGGGTCTATGTATATACTAGAGATTTTTCCCCTATGTTACATGGAGAAGTAAATCAGGATTTATTTTATGTCAGGTTCTTTGGTTCCCTATGGAAGCAAGCTTTTATAGTTAATTACATCATAAAAAAATAAGGATTTCCTAATAAAACTCTTGATTAAAGTAGTCAATAAGTGTCTCTAAAGATTTCAAAGCTAGATTATCAAAGGATTAAGTATGTATGGAAATCGAATAGGAAAGTTCAAATCGGAAGACTTATTTACGGATTCTAAAGGAGGATAAGTAGGGAGCACCAAAGATACTAGGAAGCCTACTAAGTGCTCATCTACCTTATAGTGAGGATTTACAAATTTGAGGGAGAATTAACTTCTTATTTAAGTTGAAATCTTATTAGAATGTTAAGGTTATAGTCCATCAGCACAAGATTGTGAAAATGGTTAAGAGGTGAGGAGTTATACTCATAGCCCAAAGAAAATAAGTAGCATCGAAACCTAAATCTAAGATGCTTTAGCACAAGCTAAAAGCACAACTTAAGTCTATTTGAAAAAATGGGACATAATGGTCTACCTCTACAAGAGAAAATAAACCCATCTTGACTCTTATGAGCTTACAATTACTTGGAGTGGTCGCTAGCTAACTCTTCATATGCTTTAAAATCATGTAGGCCGATCTTACATAGATGCAAGATAGTTAGGTTGTTATTTCATTAGGAAGAAAGCTAGAGTCCTAAACTTACTCTCTAAGGGACTAGATCATGATTGGTATGAAAACCTGACTTAGACTAATGCAAAAAATTTACAATCTTTTAAACCACATATTCAATTTGGATTAAAGCTTAGGACAATTATGCCCATATGCATGATGAAATAAAATTGTGGGCTAATTAAATGGGAGAAGGTGTTCTCCACTACAAGGGATCGCCCTCAAAGGTCAAGCATATCCCTTATTGTGCAAGAATGGAGACCCTTCCTATTCAAGAGTGGTACAAGATGATATGCATGGTGTGATAACATACAACATCCAACTAAGATGTTACTAAATCTTTTAGTTATCTTGATTAGGATCCTAATCTTTAATGTGAGGTTATGAGTTGAATAAAATTTAGTTATGAGTTATTTAGTGAGGATAAAAAAATTAATTTTATTCTAAAGAGCCTATCGCATCTAGGCCACACATCAAATAATCACACTTTCAAAAACCTATGTAAAGCATGTCATTTCTATTAGACAATCAAAACATAATAATCAAACATATGAAATTTAGAAAACAATAAGAGGCCGATGCGGCCGGGTACTACCGTACACCCCAAAAAAGGAAAGAAATTGCATAGCTGAGCTCTACCTTTATACAACCCAGATTACAATTGAATTTTTACAAATGAAATGAATATTGTGGGTACCTTCAACCTCTTGTCTTTCTTTCCTTTCCTTCTTTTAGATTGGTTTGCTCTAGGGTTCATAAAGCCTTTGAGGTCTTTTCCATGTAGCCACTACTTATCCTAAACCCTAATTTAGATTCTAATAGGTTTTTGGTTCATTTAAAAATTTCAAGTCGAAAGGGCTAAGTTGGGTTTGACTTGGGTTGATCTAGGTTTGGTTCGATGATTATAGGTTTCACAAGAGAAATGATTGATTCAAGAGAAAATTTATTGCTTTTGGCTTAATTTAGATGGGGTTTAGTTAAGTCCAAGGAATTAGCTCAAAAGCGACTAGGGAGACACACTAGCAATGTTGTGAATTCAACTCGACCTAGAGCAGCCAATGAGTGAGAGCCGCTAGGGGACTTATCTCAACTCAAAGAAGCCCAAGAAGATTTAGATTTGTGTGTTATTTGTTTTTGTGAGTAATCTTGTGTTTGTGATGTGCTAATATGAGATAGAAAGCTACTTGGGTTCTCTTACACTACCCTAAACACACCGCGAAAGTTCCAGTCAATTGGAGATGTTTTATTTTAGGGAGAATTTTGATTGAAATAAAATTTGTATTAATGCAAAGTTATTTTGAACCTCATTTTATGGGTAGTATTTCTTAAGATAAAGCCCATTGATAGGAAGCATCATGCATTCTCCTTTATGGTTGATGAGTTGGTAGGATCCACCTTAGTAGGCCATTTCTATGTCAAAAGGGCTATCCCAAATGGGTTCAAACTTACTTCTCATCTTGCGACGGGCAATAATTGGTCTCCTTAAAATTAAAATAAGCTCTCTTACTTGAAAAGCTCTAAGATGAACCAACTTGTTGTGAGCTTGAATCATCTTTACTTTGTACAACTCAAGGTTTTGGCAGGCGTGTAGGCAGTCCTCCAAACCTTCTAGTTCTTTTAACTATAATTTGACGTTCTGCTTTGTTGTGATTATGCTACCCACAGTTATCCTTAATGATGGGAATTAGATTTCTAATGGTAGAACAGCTTCAGACCCATACACTAAGAAAAATAGGGTAGATTGAGTTGGAATTCTGTACATGATATGGTATGCACACAAAGCTTCAACTAACTGCTCTAGCCATTGTCATTTGTAGTCATTGAGTGTCTTTCTGAGTATTTGGATGAGAGTTTTGTTGAAGACTTTTACTAGACCATTCACCCTTGGGTAATAGATGGTAGAGTATCTCCAATCTATGTTGTGTCTTCGAGGAAAGTTATTGGTTTTGGTGCTCTTGAATGGAGTACCATTATTAAATATAATCCAATGGGGCATCGTGAACCTATACATGATATGATTCCTAAAAAATTGGAGCACATGCTGAGCTTTGACTTCTCTCAACAAAATTACCTTTGCCCATTTAGAAAAGTAGTCTGTGGCTGTTAGAACTAGTGACCTTTGGAATAAAAAGGATCGATCAGACCCACTATGTCGGTGCCCTAACAATCAAATGGCCATGAGGCCAAGGTTGGATGTAGAATATTAGGTGGTTGGTGTAGGACCACTCCATGCCCCAGACACTAGTGGCAATGCTTCATCACCTCCATGCAATCTATAATCATCATTAGCTAGTAGTACCCGAGTCTTTCAATTTTGTCTTTTATTTTAGGATCAGATTAATGAGCTTCGCATAATCTTGAGTGTACCTCGATCATGATCTTACAGGCTTTGTGTTTGCCTAAATAGCATAACCACATATGATTGAATGACCACTGGTATAATATACCATCTATGAGAGCATCGAAGAGTGCTCTCTGCGTGATCTAATGGGCTTAAGAATTCTCTTGAGGTAGTTTTCCTTTGTTTAGGTAATCAATGAATGGTTGTCTCCAATCTAGTTCTTCATTCTTTTTGGCAAACACAACCTCACATTCAAGAGAGAATTTGTAGATGAATTCAACATCAATAAGAGGTAGAACTTGCCTATTGTGGACCTCTATTGATATTGACTCATTATCCAAACATGCCAACTCATTGACAAGTTTAACTAGGGCATCAGTTATGGCATTCTTTCCTTGAAGAATCTTATAGATTGTAACTTTTAGAATTTGAGCCAACAACTCCATGGTATACTTGTGGTAGTGGTGGATTTTAGGCTTTAAGGCATTGTAAGACCAATGATCTTGTTGACCACTAGCTGAGAATCCCCAAAAATGTTGATATTTTAGATGTCTAATGAGATGGCTAACTCTAGACCGGCAATCAGAGTCTCATATTTGACTTTTGTTGTTGGTGCAAGGATCGAATAGATGATATGAGAATCTCAACATATCATTGTCTAGCGTTAGGAGAGCTATCCCTATCCTAGCCTTTCCATGAAGAGTAGATTATGGTTCTTCTTCTCTTTGAGAGAAAGCTGCACCATCCAAATACATCTCCTAGCGGTGAATGTTTGTATCCCTTAAGTTCATAATTTTTTCATTGGGGATATCATCACTAAGTGGAGAATCAGCAAGAAGTTGGTGTGCTATTAAGAAATTCGTGAGTGCTTGTCTTTTCACCGCATGTAGGGGTATAAATATGATATCAAACTGTAATAAAATCATGGCCAATGTGTCAATCGTCAGGATAATGTCAGCCGTGTCATGAGATATTACAATGGGTTGATTCTAGAAATCAAGTTTACTTTATGAGATAGCATATAGTGTCATAGCTTTTAGGTTGCAAAGATTAAAGCTAGACAATGCTTCACAATGGGTGGTAATTTGCCTCTGCAGGTATTAGGCAATGACTGAGGTAGTATAGTGTATTCTCTTTCCCTTCATCATTGGCTTGGGCTAACAAGTGTCAATGGAGTCATCTAATGCAGTAGTGCATAATATCAGAGGCCTGTCCAGGATAGGGGTGACTAAGATTGGCAGCCTCATTAGGTACTATTTGATGCTCTCGAAGGCATTCTAACACTTGTCATTCCACTTGAACTTAGCATCTTTTTTAAGAAGTGCTGAAAATGGTTGGCATATGTATGATAGATTGGATATAAAGTTCTTTAGATACGTCAACTACCCTTGGAGCGATCTAAGTTGAGTTAGACTTTTAGAGGGTAGCATTTTTAATATTGCTTTAACCTTCTCCAGGTTAATTTCAATTATGGTATCGAACAACAAACCCAAGAAACTTCCCTGAAAATATTCCAAATGCACACTTCAGAGGGTTCATTTTGATATTGTATTGTTTAACTACTCAAAAACTACTCTCAAGTCAAAAAAAATGGTCTTCCTTTTTTTTGCTTTTGACTATGAGATCATCGATGTAGCATTCAAGTTGATGATGAATGAGTTCATCAAAGATTTGAGTCATGACACGCTGGTATGTGGTGTCAACAATTTTAAGGCAAAAATTCATGACCTTATAATAGTAAATTCTAATCGAGGTTCTGAAAGTAGTATTTTTCTCATCTTCATGGGCCATCTTAATTTGGTTGTATCTAGATGAACCATCTATGAAAGAGAAGACTACATGAGATGAGTCAACATTCACCATCAGCTCAAGTATTCGTAGTGAAATTTTATCTTTTGAACATACCTTATTAAGATCCATAAAATTGACACATATGTGAATTTAGCCATTCTTCTTCTTAATTGGGATGATACTAACCAACCAGGTGGAATATTTTTCCTCCCAGATGAAACTAGCATCGATCAGTTTCTTGAATTAAAAAATGACATGTTGTTCAATATATAATTGCATGTGTCTAGGAGCTTGCTTGATGGTGTTAGCATCGGGATGTATCATTAGCTTAGGGTTCATTACGTCAAGAGATAATCCAGATATTTTTTCATAACTCCATGCAAAGTAGTCCTTAAACTCAATGTATAGCCTAACTAAGTCATTGTTTCAATTTCATTCAATAGAGAGCTGATGTACATCAGGCATGGATTATCTTTAGTCCCCAAATTAATCTCCTTGAGTTCATCAATGGTTGGTTTAATTTCTTCTTCAAAATATGGAGGTGCATCTTTGACTTGAAACTCATCTTGGTGATCTGAAGTTTTTAAGCACACCTCATCATAAGAGTTAATGCGATTTGAAAAGAACCTATCGAATTCTAAATGGTTTTTGATGACTAAATAGTAGTCATCATCATCAACTAGGCCCACTGTACCAAAGACTAGTCTTGGACTTTATTGAGAATTCTTGTATTTGTTGCTCCATAGTCTTTTAAAATACTCTGACCTATACTTGGACCATGTATGTGGAATTAAACCTTTCTTTGCTAGATTTAGAACACGTGGTGTGTACCAATCAAATGATAATTCTATTAATTCTTTATATGAATCATCCCCAAGTTCTACATCCACTTCTTGACTTGAGGATGAGGCTCACAGATAGAACCTTTGGGGATTCACATCTGGATGTACCTTGGGGGCTTAACTACCAAACCTTCAACTTTTTATGAGGAAAGTGTAAGGTTCCCATCTTATGCCTGATGGTTTCACATAATAAAGATTTGGATACACTTTTTATTTGCTTAGGGACCTGATCTTCATCACTATCTAGCTCAATTGTGACCTCTAATGGGATCTGTTGTCGAGAAAAACTGACATGTGTACTAACTACATAAGACTCATCCTCTGAACTAGATTTTAATTCTATGTAGATAGTAGGTGTACTTCTAAAAGGTGGGACAAATCCCTTGGTGGGTGGTAAGTAAGGAGGTCTTCCACCTCTAGGATTTCTTCTGGTCATGCCTCTTCCTCGTCCTGGTGGAGGTCGGGTCATCCCCCCATATGTTCGAATGGAGTGATGAACTGCAGGTCGAATCTAATCTCGGGCTCCACTTTCTCCCTAAGGTCTTCTTCTTGTTCCCATATCTTTATATTTCTATTTCTTTTTCTTTTTATTTATTCTTTATTTATTTTTTGTTTACTAAGGTCACGAGAGAATACATTTTTCTTCTTAGGGAGGTAGTAAATTGCATCTTCATATATTCTGACCTTAGGTACTGCGAATTGCTTGAGATCTCCTTTAACATAATATTTGATTCTACCTCTTAAAAACTTAATGTACTGATATAAAGAGGATGAAATCATGTTGTTCTTATGTATCCAAGGTCACCCTACCAAAGCATTGAAAGATGTATCTGAGTCTATTATATGACAATTGGCTTCTATCTTCTAATCATGTATTTCCAAGAAAAATATTATAGAGCCTAAGGCCCTCTCTCCTTGTACATTGAATCCTTTCAACATCATCCTTTTCAGTTGGAGTTTAGAAATATCAATCCTCAAGTAGGTAAGGGTTCTTAAACTCTACTATTGATCATCAACCGAACTCGAATAAATCGCCAACATCCACTATAATGTAGAGTGAGTAGTTATGCTTGATCATTCTTAGAAGTAGGTCTTCATCCATGAATGTAACCCTTAGAATCTCTTTTGAAAAGCATGCTTCCTCTCCAAGAACAATTAGTTGAGAAATATCTCATATCAAGCAAAACTTTGATTTGAGATTCCCTCATCTCTTTAGATAACACAAGGGCATCATATATGCTTCTTAGTTGGTAACTTTCTAAAGTGTGTAAGGACATTGTAGTCAACTTTAAGCTAGTCCTCCACAAGCATATCCATGGGTGGAGCATCTTATGGAGGGGCTACTACTCACAAGAACCAATGACCTTATTACCCTTATCTTGAGGTGCTACCCTAGGAGGTAGAACTTTGTCAATTCTGAGGTTGACTTCAATGACTTCTTGTGAGGAGCTTATGGAAAGTCCTACCTACTTATCGGGTATACCTACAGCTTCTGCTAAAGGATAATCAAAGTCAGATGACTCCAAATCAATCTCAAGAGGTGAACCTTGATGATTCAAAAAAGAAAAATCCACTTATGAATCGGATTGGGATTTATCAGAATTTCTTGAGTTATTATTATTTTGACTTGGAGAGGATTCAATTGGAATAAAATCAATAAAATAATCAAAGGTGGAAAAGATATAAGTGGAATAGGTATTCTTCATTGATTTCGTTAATTTAGGTGGAGGTACATAGTAGAAATTAAGTAAGTGGAGTGAGGGATTTGGTGCCCATATCCATAGATTCAATATTTCTGCTGGTGGAAGAAGAGCTGGTGGAGGTAGTAGCTGCAATGGTGGAAGCAGTGCTAGACTCAGACGTTGGATATGCTACTGATCTGTCCCAGGAAAATGAGGTAGGCTTCTATTACTACTACTACTGGGCTTCCACACTCCTTGAGTTGCCCTTCACAACTGACAAACCTTCCTTGGTGTTGGAGGTTTGAACTGAGTCAGGCACCTGAATAAAAATTTCTTGATTTTAGAGATTATCTTTTTAGAGGTACATGATAGAGAAATATATCAACCTTCTTTTGTCTTAAGAGGATCAGATATTTCTCCAAAGATTACTTTGACAGAGGTAGAAAGTAGGTCTGTTAAGTATTCCTTAGGGATAAACATGGCTCCTAACTTGTAGCTATGCTCAAGCCAATCCTTGAAGCTAATACAATCCTCTTAGACATGGCCTAACATACGATGGTAGGGGCAGTGGTTAGGATCATCACTCTTGCCCACTTTCTCTGACTTCTTAGGCTCGAGTAGCTGAAAATCAGGCTTCTTCAAGAGATTCTTGAAGATCATCCTGACTGCCTCCTCTTCAATGAGTATAGTTTACTGAGCTTATCGGCAAGAGTAGGTGGAAAGTAGTTACTTGGAGGTGGATACTGATACCATTGTTGAATAGGCTGTTGCGGAGATGGTGATTGTTATGGCGACCGTGGTAGTGAAAGAGGAGGTGGTAAAAGAGGCTGGTAGAATTTGTGCTTCTCAAACTGAGCCCTTGCTAGCTGCTTCCCCTTATCAACTGCCATTACTATCTGAGGCTTCTTTTCATAGACCTTTTGAGGCTTTAGCTTAGATGACTAGTTTGAAAAGGGTAATTATTTGGCTTCCTCTTATAGATTAGTCACCTTACTGATTAATTTCTCAAATTTCTTTATGATAAACCCGTCAAGCATGAAGGTGACTGGGCCATGGAAATTCTTGAGTAGAATCTCAATGGCATGCTACTCCTGCAGTTGTGATTTTCATTTCATACTTAGGTTATGCCATCTATGAATATAATCAACACGGAACTCATTTGGTTTTTGTTTCTCTACAATGAGGTCCCCTGAGCTTATATAATTCTCTTGATGAAGAGATGCTCTAACTCTACGAAGGACTTCACTGAACCATTGGGCAGTTCAACATACCAATCAAATGTAACTCCTGAGAGACTACTGACAAGGAGCCAGAAAAGAAGTGCATCACTGCTACCAACGTTGCAACAATAGCCCTAAAATGAGTTATATACAGCCTTGGGTTCCCACTACCATCAAAAACCTTGAAGGATGGTGGCACAAAATTCTTGGGGTATTGAATTACATCAAATTCCTTTGAGTATAGTCTACCCCCTAGAATATATGAGCTCCCTCGGGCTTGTGCCAATGCATCCTTGACTTATTGTTCCACCATTTACTTTACATCCTTTTCATGCATGGAGGTGCTATCGGTGACCTTCCTATGCAAACTACAACTATCTTCATCCATGAGAGTGCACCTGGGATGATCTAGGGTATGCATTAACTCAGGCCGCTCGGCCTCCATAGGGTTAGGCTGTGAGATGGGTGCTTGGTTCTGCAATGCTAATACCACTACCATCTCCCTTTCTCTCCATCATGTCAATCTAATCATCCTTCTACTTGATTTGTTGGAGGAGGAGTTGAGTTGAGTCTGATGCCTCACCTTCCTCAACTACAGTGCCTTCCATGCTGGGTTGATCGCAATCCAAGAACCCTCAGGTATCAACCATATGGATTTCAGCTATGTAATCTAGAAGGTCATCCACATCAACTTTGAAGTTAACCATGCCCTCATCATGATTAGACTGATCATCTCCCACTATCTGACTTACCGCAATATGATAGTCCTCTAAATGACATCCAATGAATGGTCATCTACTCGACCCTTCTCTACTAAAACATAGGCTGGCTAATGACTGACTACTGGATTGAGTTCTATAAAAACTATGCACTGAATACACTCAATTGGTGGAGTACTCTCCCTGGCTGGCTCTACAATCATGGGGGATACGTCAATATCCCCTCTCTTTTCCTTTTGTTGTGGTGGTGAGTGACCACAACACTCTTTGGCTACCACTCCTTCTTCATCACTGTAGGGATGGACAATCAAGTAGGGGAGCTCAACCTCACCTCAATGGGTGGAGTAGATAAAGTGAGGTCCTTGTGTTGTATCCAGATCACCAATGGTGATATCCTCTCTCTATATTGGTGCTTATAAAATTTGGTGGGGACTTCTGATGGTTGAACTTGGACGTGTTACAGTGGTTGACGAGTGGAGAATATAATGGGAATGACACCAACTACCTCTCTGCCAAGGACCTCTTCATACGGTTGGTGGAATCAGTGAGAACAATACGGTCAGATTGATCAGCTCTATCAACTTGTCAATCAGAATGATCAATCAAAGCAGAGGTTGCTAACTATCTAGCAAACCTCCTTTCATCCCTCTTCTCCACTTAAGTAGCAATCTTGGCCTCAATGGACCTCTCTCTACGGATCTGATCATTAATGTTCCTAGGGATTAACTTCCTCAAGATGTACAAGTTTCCAGACTCTAACCCTCCTGAGTACATACCATAGAACAACATAGGGCCTCCTTCTATCCCTAGCCATGTCTCATACTCTGTAGGCAATGGGTTAATACGACAATCCTTCTATAGTCCTCCTCTCCCTCTAAAGCTAAGATGGGGTAAAACTTACTGCCACCTAGAAGGGGAGAGGTCTCACAAGGGGAACCCTCCTCGGTAACATGGGAGGTTTCCTCTACCTCCACGACCATGTGCTCGTAATGACTCTTGATCTTGTGGTTCTTATTATGGTGTTGAGTTTTATTGATGGGGCTGGATAGGATCTAGAACTGACCTCGAAGGTGGAGGAGACTATCTTAGAGGCTAAGATAGCCTTCCCCTTCAAATTAAGGGAAATAATAGAAGTGGTACTAGCCTGCGTCGGGACCGCGGTGGGCAGAATAGACTGTGCTTGCAACTATGGTAGTGAAACCTCAACTGCTTTCCTCTTCAGCCAGAGGAACTCAGAATCATAATGCAAGTCGAATTGTAGGAGTGGCTTCTTTCCTGCCACCTCCTCTCTGCTAATAATGGTGAAGGCTAGTCCCTTACATGTTAAGTGCTCAAAGCAAAGGCCAAACTCGATGATGGGGGCGGTGGTGAGTATGTCATGATCTAGGGCCAAATCCACACCATAAACAAAGGAGAAGATCAACTTGCCGAAAGACATGGTGGAAAGCTGACTAAAGTGGAGAAGAAGAAAACGAGGCTGGTATCTTTACTGCATTATTGGAAAGAGAGAACTGAATTATACTTTTGCTTTGTTGTTGATTTTGATTAATGATTTGTTGATTTAACTTTACTTTGGAATTATGACCCTCATTTAACAAATTTGATTATGTTAAATGGGGTTCTTGAATTTTGTGGGAGGATTTGGGGATTAAGGTTTTGCTTTTATTATTGTGGACTTTGAGTTGGAACCTTCATTTAACATATTTGGTTTTGTTAAATTGGGTTCAACTATTTATTGGAAAGATTTTGAATTTCTTTGAGAAGAGTCTTTTTCTTTGTTGTTGAATTTTCTTCGGATCATTGAAGAGTGTTAAATGAACCTTACTTTACCAATCTAGTGGTATGAGGTTCTTGACTTTTGTTATTTTATTTATTTTTGTGGGTTAATTTTTTAGCTAATTTTGATTTTCTTTTCACCTGTTGGGGATCCCAATAGGGGTTTTAGGACTTACTTAGAGTGAGGTCTTAAAACTTAAAGCATGTTGGCTACACTTGCATAAAGACAAAATAAGTAAGGTGCCAACGGAAAGAATGATAGCCTCAGACTCATGTAAACTACAAGTCCACTATCGATACTTAGAGACAATGATTAACTACTAGAGATGGAGAGAGGAACCTTCCCCAACAGAGTCGCTAGAAAAATATGTAGTGTTTTAATTCAGAGCCATATGGACACAACGCAGATCTTAGAGGGTACTTATTAAAGTGATCAGGTATGACATCTAAGTATGATGTACCATCTCAAAAGATGAAAACATCCCCCTAAAATGGACCTAATCACCTAATAAGGACTCCTAAGGCAGATAGGTCTACATATATACAAGAAATCTTACCCCTACTTTACATGAAAAAGTAAAACAAGGTTTATTTTATGTTGGGTTCTTTAGTTCCCTATGCGAGCAAGCCTCTATAGTTAATCACATCCTAAGAAATATGATTTCCTAAGAAAACTTTCAATTAAAGATATTAATTACTATCACCAAAGATTTCAATGTTAGGTAATCAAATGATTAGTTATTTTAGAAATCAAGTGGGATAGTTCAAGTGGAAAGACTTATTTCTGGATTCAAAGAAAGATAAGTAGGAATCACTCATGATACTAGGAATCTTAATAAATGATCTAATGTATCCTATGGTGAGACTTTATATATTTGAAAGGTAGAGTTTATGTTTGTTTGAGTTGAAATTTTATTAAAAGTCTAGGGCTTATAGTCCACCAACAAAAAATTGAGAAATTGCCTAAAAGGAGAGGAATTATACTCATAGCCCGAAGGAAATAAGAAACCTCGGATCCTGAATCAAAGGAGCTTTGGTCTAAACCAAAAACACAACCTAATTCTAGAAAAGAGAATATAATGGTTCACTTTGAGAAGAGAGAGTGAACTTATCGACTCTTCTGGACTTACAACTACTGAAGGTGGCTGCCAACTTACACCTCCTATGCTTTAAATCCATGCAATCCAATCTTATGTATGTGCAAGATGGCTAGGCTTGTTATTTAATTTAGAAAGGAAGCTAGAGTCCTAAACTCACTCTCTAAGAGACTAGAGCATGAGTTGTATGAAATCATTACTTACTCTAAAATGCAAAATTTTTATAATTTTCATTTCATTTTGACACATTCATTTGGACAAAGGCTTGGTATATTTTATGACTAATTGCATGATGAAATTTATTTATTGGCCAAATCAAAAGAGAAAGAGGGTGAATGTCCACCATAAGGGGGTGCTCTTATAAGTCAAGTGGTCCCTAAAGTGCAACAATGTAGGCCCTCATTTTGCAAGAGTGGTATAATATGATATGCATGATGTTAGACATACAACCATACATCTAAGGGGTTTCTAAATATTTTAATTATTTTATTTATTTCCTTAACTTTAACATGAGGTTGTGAGTTATTTTAAATTTTGTTATGAGTTGCTAATTGGGCGGATAAATTATTTTTATTCTAAAGCGCCTACTACATACAGGCCACACATACAATCATCAATCTTTAAGAAACCTATGAAAATCATATTGTTCTATTGCACAGTCTAAACACAACAACAATCATTTTATAGATTTTATAAAAGAATAAAAAAGTCGGTTGTTTACCACAAGACACCTTAAAAAGAGAAAAAGATGTGTAGTTGAACTCTACCCTTATACAACCCGGATTATAAAAGAATAATTATAATTTAAAATAGAAAAATTCTATGGGGGGTCTTCATTAATTTCTTCTTTGATTTGATGTGCTCCAAGGCTTCACAAGGCCTCCCAAGACTATGCCTTCTAGCCATTGCTCATCCTAAACCACATAACACTAATCCTAACTCATATTACAAAAATTTACATTTTATAGAAAGTAAATCTAACTACACATACAAAATAGATGTTAGCTAAATTTACATGCAAACCCAAGTAGTTATATTATATAATTTGGACTTAGCACCCTGTACATAGGTAGCCAAGCCCACATGTACTAATGTGGATCATGCTTAAGGGGTTTAAGCAATCCTGCAAGTAGAAGCATATATATTTTATTTTTAGCAGCACCTTTAGCATAATCCCCTACAAAAATATGATTAGGCTAATAACGGCCTAACATTGAATCTATGAAATATACACCCTAACATCCAGTCTAAAATATTACATCACAAAACAAAATACATTATCATTACATACGCTATCCTAACCTAAAGCTATAAGTGGTGGCTTTGTTATAATGGGTGTGTTAAGGCTTCGTGTGGTATGTCTTAACTAAGCTTTAGATTTATATTTTTCTATGTTTGCAATTGTTCAAATTACATGAAAAGTAATTTTACTTTAAGTTCTTATCCAAGTTAATGACTTTTAATTTGTATCTTTGATTTATTTCATATGACATTACTTAGAATCTAATTGTTACAAAGAGAAGAAGAGGCTTGATTCCTTTCATCCCTACCTTAGGTTGTTTCTAAAAGACATGTTATTATGGTTTTGTTTTCCTTAGTGAATGACTTATTAAATATTTTCATAAATCCTAAGTTTAAGTTAACTTTAAAGAATCCCATTCAACATTAGAGACATCTTAAGATTAATGTAATTGAATTGCTATCACATAGAATATGTTGCACCATTCCTTTTCATCATCTATAACATACATATGACTTAAAACATAGAATACCTATACATGCAACGTATTTTTGGCACAATTAGATGATTAAAAATGCATATGTTTTGATAGAAAGGAGGACTTTCATTCCTTACTTAAATGTATATACACATGTATTAGAGTTTTAAGCAAGTACATGCTATTATTAAATCAGAGAAGTGAGATAATCATATGACCTCTTTGGGGCTACCTAAAGCCTCATATTCTCAGGATGTCCAGATTATATACTTGTTATTCTTAAATACATGTGTATATAAACATAACTGTAAAATTGAGAATCATGAAAAAGTAGTATTTTTGGTGAATTATTTATACATGTAAGATAAAGTTCTATCCATATTCTAGTACAAAGTTTTGAAGTTAAATAAGTACATGTCTTTGTTAAACTAGAGAAGTGAGGTAATCAAAAGAGCTCCTTGGGGCTGCCTAAAGCCTCGTGTTCCTGGGATGTCCAGACTATATACTTATTTTTATTCAAATCTATACATGAATCATGAAAATAAATAATATTCCAACATGCTCAAAGTATAAACTCATTCAAATCAAATAGAAGTATTCATAGCTAACATCATTCCAAATTTTTATCATAGATTTATAACTTTAAAAATAGCTTCTGAAATTTATTAGTGATAATAGCCATACATATGATAAGACGAAGTCAACACATGCAACTTACACATAAATAGATTCAATTGATTATTTTCACTTGAAAATATGAATGCATGATATCACATGGCATACAACATTTATAATTATTGAATAGGAATGATTAAATATAACCACATGATTCATTCAACTACCTTAATTCCTAAGGACAATCACATCAAATGAAAGCATTTAAAGAAAACCAAAGCTTCATATCAAATTTGATTTTGGATTTAAATTGAATTTAAAGGAGAGGAAATATTTGTTGTTTTTAATACCATTCCCATGTTGGTAATTTAATATGTTTAATGAAAGATAAATAGGTAACTTTTATGAATTAATTAAGTTGAAATCATTAATCAATTCATTTAATTACCCTTTTCTATGCTTCTTTAATTTAATTAACCTTATAATCATGAACCACAAATGATATGCGCATGAGAAAAATAAAATTACATTGCTCCTAAAGAACCTAATGCAATTAGCTCATGATTAAATATTAATTAAATTAAAGAATCTAATTAGGTACTTTTATGACTTTTTCACACTTATGGATTAATCATAATTTAATTAAGGGTCTTTATGTTATTCAACACATAAAGCGTAATCCTTAATTTCAAATTAGATTATCAGATCTAATTATTAATTTGGTTTGACTTAATTTAGCCAATAATTAATTAACTAATTCTTTAATCAAATCATGTATTGATTAACCATTTTAATGAAATGATTTTGGGAAAGTAATTAGGAAAGAGGGCCTAATCATTCTCCCTTATCATCTCACTATTAATCAATGATTAATGAAGCTTAATCAATCAATCTTGTTACTCTCTAAAATTTTAAATAATCATTAAATCACTTAAGAGGGCAATTAGAGCTTGAATTTCAAATTCCCCTAAACACATAGGCAATCCCATGAAAATTATGTGAGGCAGAGGTCATCCTATTATATCAACACATCAATTTTGGGATTAATTTCCCAAGTGATTAAGGCTTTATTAAGCTAATTAAAGAAACATTTAAACCTTAATTAAGCTCTATTCACTGTTCAAAACATCAGAGAATCATTTTTGTTAAATTTTCCTCTATTTAACCTTTCCAAAATGGGTTTATTTGTATTTTTTATATTTTTCTATAATTAGTTATGATTTTAGGAAGTTCTGGCTAATTAAAATATATTTTAATCACTAATTAATTCCTAATCCCATCAGCGCCACACGAATGCTAACGTGGATGCGCTTTCCATGTGGCATCGCAAGATGGTGGGGATTAATCCTGTGGTTCCAAATATGATTAAATCAAATAAATCTAATGGATTAATCACAACTGTCCATTTTAATCATGCGGAATGTACAAAAGATGATCCTACTTCCCCAAGCAGCAGAAGACGGACATCGTCCTCCTTCCTCCGCTCGATTCGAACTTCCTGAAGCTCGTGAGACCTCAAGATAGACTCCAAAATGTTCAAGAATGAGATCTAGAGGGATCTAATGGTGGGATTCATACGAAATCATAAAATCTTTCACAAATGACCAACACCTAATGGACTTTCTACTATTTTCCAGAGTTTACCTCATCAAAGCTTAATACCAATGGTCTATCAATTGAGGTAGCTTTGTCTTGAAGAGATGAATCTCTATTGAGAATCTCACATAATGCCTCCTCGTCGATGTCTCTGTGGACAAAATGTCACCATAATCCTTGTCAGAGCTGGTCTTGGGATGGTCTATAATGCTCGAATTGATTGGGAATCAATTCGTTCTTGATCACCAGAGCTTAAAGAGCATGTGGGAAAGTTAATTAATATGTGGTGGAGTTTAGGTGGAGTTGGACTGAAGTAGTCCTCTATTTTTCTCAGGTTTGGTATCATCGGTGACGGAGAGGCTAAAGAAGCTCAGAGATGCACTCGGGAGACTCATTTCAACTCTAGGTGGGTCTTTGAATGGCTTTCCTCTGTGTTGGAATGAGATAGGGAGGAGTATACTCTCCTCCCCCTCAAATTATATGGTGGGTATTTTCTCTACATTTGGAAGTCGTCTGGCAAACACAAGCGGACAAAGACATCAGAGAGGTGCTGAGGTGGCTCGATTTGAGTGGGTAAGGGTTTGAGGTGGGCTGTCATGGCTTGTCATTATTTCCCATGGCGAGCCAATGAGGGTACTAGGTTAGTTCACTTCCCTTGACCTATGGTTAATGCTTTGGGTAAGGTTAACCATAGGGTCAAGGGTCCAAACTAAGCTAAGGGTGGATGCCAAGTGCAAAAAAAGGGTTTAACCACCCAAAAAATAATTTTGTCCTATTTCGAGCGCTTTACCCAATGGGTATTAGGTCAATTCGAGATTAAAATGGTGAGTTTGATTTGGGCTGATCCATGGTAACCCAAGGATGGGTCCAGCCAAGTTTGAATGGGTTTGGGTTTGATTTGAGTTGGTTTAACCCAATTTGACCCATGTAAGTCAAATTTGGCTATGTTGGGTTAGGTTGACCCATGGGTCAAATTGGGTCAAACCATAGGTTGAGACATGTTCAAATGATGAATTGGTATGTCTTCGTTTAATTGGTTTCAATCAATTTGAAGTATATTTGAATTTGGCTCATATGGATTCATTTGGGTCAAATGAGCTAAGTTGACAATTTGGTCAATTTGGCCAAATTAGCTTGGGTTGGGGTTGCCTTAAGTTTAATTGATCATTTGAAGATGATTGTAGGTGTTAGATTCAATTAATTTGGATTTAGGAATGATTTAGCTCAAATTGACAACTTAGGTCAAATGATTGAATTGAGTTGGTTTGGCCCAATTGATTGTAATTGATCACTCAAGGAAGATCAATAATCACCATAGAAAGGATTGAATGGATTGATCCACTCCAATTTGGATTGAATTGGAGTTTGATTCAATTTGATCAAATTGGTCACTTTGGGGCAAGTTGACCAATTAGGCTAATTGGCTTGGATTGATGGAGTTGACTTTTGGGTTGAGTTCAAGGATGGATTTAAGGTTGATTATTGGCTTTGATTATAATTGGTTTGGATTTAATTAGATTTTGACTAACTTAGGCATTTAGGATTCAAATAGGCTAAGTTAGGTTGATTTTATTTTATTGAATATGGATTTCTTTGCTAGATTGTAGATCTTGGATAGGTTTGGAATAATGGTTGAATGGTTGGAGCACTTTTGAAAAATTGATTGAATTTGGTTCAATAGAATGCTTTAAGTTAGGTCCATAGGGTATAGTCTCTTGGTCTAAAGCAGCTTAAGGATAAGGCAACTTTTCATAAGTCTCTAAACTTGGTTTAGTGTTCTCTTAATCACTAAAAGTGTCTATATATATATATATATATATATATATATATATATAAGATAATATATATATATATATATATATGAGGTCATATATATATATATATATGTGTGTGTGTGTGTGTGTGTGTGTGTTTGTGTGTGTGTGTGTATAATTTTCAAATGAAACAATACATAATTTTCAAGAGCAAGCATTAGTACAAGAAAACCTAAAATTCCAATAGCATTAACCGTGGAGAAAATAATTTCTTGTGGATGTTCAAGAAAAAAAGCAAATGCTAATTTTTCTGGAAGATTGCTATCTAGAAAATTAATCGTGTAGTTTTATCAATTTAACTACCAAAACTAATAATTGGAGATGGACCCCAAATTTTTAGTAATTTTGTCACTAAACTTTTTGCCAAATTTATTGGAGGCATGTTCATCAATTAATTCACTATACATATGTAAATGACTTTTTCGGTTAAGGACAATAAAAACTAAAAGTTACTTTAACCATCCTTACCATCTTCCCCATTCGATCATTTATCCAACCTAGAGCCATTCATTGCCACATATTTTCTCAAATTTTTAGTGAGAAATTTGGAAAATTTCATCATGGTTTTGAAGATACACTCATGCCCCACTTTCAATTACTATAAGTTTAAAAGTTTGCTAGAAGTTTACCTTTTTTTTTTCTTATTATCTTGATTCCAAAGTAATTTGCCACATTAGGTCAATAACTCTTTAAAACAATCTTATATTAATTGGTTCAATTATTATTTTAAATGTCTATATTTGTGGAGTTCCAAATAAGGGGAAAAGATCAACACAAATTCTTTTGCAAAAATAACAAAATATTTCATAGGATTTAACATAAATCATGCCAAACAATAGAAATGACAATTTAAATACTACATAATTTTAAATCTCATTTATCCTCCATTTTGCTTGAGATATTGGATTTAATGAATCATGTTGACTACGAAATTTGGGATTTATACAATTTATCTTGGCTAGGGTGTAAGTGAGCTGAGTTGGCTTAAACTCGATTCATTAACAAGTTTGCAAGTCAGGCTTATATAGTTGCAAGTTTGAGCTCGATCTCATATTTGAGCTTGAGCATATCTTGATTCAACTCGAAAGCTTATTGAGCTACTCATTAGTTTTAATTAAATTTAATATAAAATTAATTTATGATAATAAAATCAAAAAAGTCTACCCTATTGTCGTTCGCTCGCTCAGTTCTTATTCGAGAGTCGAGACCTAGTCTTCAATGTGCAATTTTTTAGTCTTCAATTGTTTATTGCCTATTGTATTTTTTAGTCCTTTCTTTTTTTTTGATGTTTTGCATTTATTCTCTTAATGCATTCTCTAAATGTGTATAAAAATATTACGAGCTATTAATTTTTGGAAAAAAATTAAAATATGTTGGAATTCTTTTAGAGTTGCTATTTAATAATGATTATAACTATATTAAATTCATTTCCCTCACAATGACTCTTCATAGAGGATGCATTAATGCTGCTATTTACTTCAAACAAAACTAATAAAATTGAATTGCTTTATTTTAAATAATTATTTGCAATTTTTTTCTCTGTGAAATCAATGAAGAGTCAATTTTGAAATTAGTTCTGCAGAGATATGGAAATAAAATTGGCAAAGTAAATTCAAAAAATTTCCTTTTTCATTGTCTCGAGTTTAAATTTTTTTAACACATTGGGTTTTAGCTATGTTGAGTTAAGCGGCTCAAAGAGTTGCTCGGCTCTACTTGTCAAACAATAATCCGTATATATATTTTGATATAACTTTCCAGATTTCTTAGATTTTAATTGCATAGAAGATGGGAGATTTTGAAGTTTATGGGCTATCTCAAAAGTGGATAAATGAAGGATTTTAGTTAGCATCGAGTTTAATTTTTTTGGCTGTTGAAAGCTTGCCTATGTTATGCAAATGGTTAGACTATTCCGTGAAAACACAAAAATAATTTAAATTATTTAAGTGATGAAATCTACTAATTTAGTTATGTCTACAACAAAAAGTTATAGAAAATTTTGATATGTATAAATAAATTTGATGTCAATAATTGAGTCAAACTAGAGCTTTTTATTCGAGCTCAGGAATTCATGTTGAGCTCTAGCTTTATTATTATTATTATTTTTTTTTTTTTGAGTCAAGCTCGAGCTCAATAAATGAGCTTGAGTCTAGTGTTAGGTCAAACTCAAGTTTGAGTTTGAGCTAACAAGTAATTAAACAAACTTAACTTGATTTAAATTGAAACTCGATTTATTTACACTCCTAATCTTGGTGTCATCTTGTTGCTACTTCTTGATGGATGATTTCGTGTATGAGCAGAGTGAAAGATGAGAATTTTCATCGGCAAAATCTCAATGATTGACTCTTATTGATTTATCTCGTCTACTTTTGTCTATCTCAACTATATCACAGTTGACCCTTTTAAAAGATGATCCATTTTAAGTTTCATTAAATAAAGTATATAATTGGTTCAATTATATTTATGTTGTGGCTTGATAAATAATTTATTCACATTATGATAAACTATAATTTAATTTTTTTTTCAATATTTAATTACTTGAATTTGGTTTATTAAACTGACATAGCATGACTAAAAATCAATATGTATGTCCTTGTTCAAATACATCAATAGTCATAATTTTTAAGCAATCCAATTTAGATAACTTTTGGGATTATAATAATCATGAGGTTGAAGCTTGTGAAGTCAATATTCAAATTTATTTTGATTGAACTTTGAATCAACCAAGATTTGGATTCAAAGTGATGTGATTTTGATTCAATTCTTTTAATTTTGATTTTAATCATCTTTGATTGAAGATTAATTGAGTTTTCATTTAATTAATTCATTGAGAATTGAATTAATTTTGGATTTCATTACATTTCAACCCATTTAATCCTAAATGGGTTTAGTTTGACTCCAATTGGGTTCAAATGCCCAATTTGACTCAATTGGATTGTTGGGACTCCAATCATGTTGATCATATGTCTAGATGATTTGGAGTGATTGGTTTCATTTAATTTCAATTGGATTTTAATTTTAACCCATTTGACCTAAAGTGTGCTTAATGGGTTAAGCTTAGATTTCATTGGGTCAAATGATCAATTTGATCAAATTAGACCCAATGATAAATTGGATTCTGTTTAATTAAAATTTCCAAATAATTTTGGGAAATCAAATTTAATTAATTTCAAATTTATTTGGGTTTTAACCCAATAAGACGCATTTAGGATTATTTAGACTGAGTAGTCTAATGAACCTAATTAAGGACTAAATGAATTTAAATTTCTTTAGATTTGTGATCAAACATGTTTATTTAATCATTTGAAACATTTGGATTAATTTAATTTGGTTAAATTCTTGGGGAGTTGACCTTTGACTTGGTGGAACCACCTAAGTCAAACCAATATCAAATGGGCTTACTAGATTTGACTTTGGTTTAATTTTAGATTTGTTCATTTATTTTAATTTGATATTAATTTGAGTTATTTGGATTTGATTTGATTTGATTTAATCCAAATTTTGAATTTAGGTTGAGTCCTCATAAGCCAATTAGGTTAGATCAAACCCAAGGAGGTTCACTATGTCATTAGGTATAGTGTCATAAGCATTGAATTAGGAGATTCCTATTTGAGATTAGGACATTCTAATTATTGATTTCAGAAGTGATGTTAACCTTATTTATAAATAAGGTTAACAGTCGTTGGATTATTACCTGAGCACATCGTCAAACCTCTAACACCAATCATAATTAATTCCCTGTTGTTGTCGATCATTGATGATCAATCATCGATGTCAAGCCACTGATTAATCATTGTTTTCAAATTACTGACCAACCATCATTACTTGACTACTACCTGCTGTCTTCACCAAATTATCACCAAATCAATGATCGACCATCAATGATCGACCACCATTATCGAATCACTGTATTTTGATTTTCAATGTCAGACCACCTCTTGACCACTAACACTTGTTTGTCTCTTGAATGACATCATCGAACCACTTCTTAACATCATTCATATCAAATAAGATATGTTTTATTTTCTAACCTTAATCGAGAGTGCTCTCTTACTGCAGTAAGAGGGGTAATTAACTATGAAAGCTTGCATTCATAGAAAGTGCAACCCAGATCTAAATAAAATCTTACATAATGTTAGAGGAAATCTCGTTGAACATATATACCAATATGTCTTATAAAAAATATACTCTTACCCAACTCACCAAAGATAGCGAAGAACATTCTTAAAGGTGATTTTCAAGAATGATCAGTATCTATTGAGCGGCAAGTTTATTACGAGTTATTTGGTAGGAGAGCAAGCACCTTAAGAATTTTTTTATCATAACATTCAATTTTCAAGATTTCTATTGGATTTTTGTAATGATTTCTTTCATATAATGATTAATGTACATTCATATTACCAAGTTTTGGTTATCACATCTATAAATTGTCTTTCACCATGGTTAGTTGAATTTTCCTCTCATTTTTCTTGTGAAGAGAGCAACTTCTTATTATGTGAGTTACTTCTTATTTTCTCACCCACTTTCTTAACTTTTTAAAAGTTCTTGTAAGGTATGGTAATGGTAGCTCTAAAAATAAACCGATGCTAGATTTGTGCAAGCTAAGACTAAGGAATTGATAGAACTTTAGACATTGATAATCCCAATCATTTTCCATTGTTATTGTTAAAATAATATGAGATTTTGAGTGTGAGTGGCTGATGATGATGATTTAGTACTATCTTGTAGGATGAGTTATGCATCCATTTAGAACACTTTGGTTTAGCTATACTTGCCATTTTTCTATAAGTGATATTCTTCACTATGGGGTGGTGCTCACTTAAGTCATACTAAACTTTATGATGAACATAATTATTTAGAGTGTTCCTTTCATTTCATATTTAGGGGAATGAAAGGGTACCAACCGCAGAGCGTCCTTGGGGAGTGACCAACCTCACAATGTATTGATCTTACACTTTGGTTGCCAATCATGAAGTATTGGTCTTTTTTAGTGATCTACTAATGGGTGTTGATCGTACACTCCAGCCCCTACCATAAACTATTATTCTTGAAGAGTTATCAACCCATGGGGTTTGATCTTACACTATAGTTTCTCATCATGGACTATTGATCTTGGGAAATGACTAACCTCATAAGCTATCAACCTTACACTCTAGTTGTTAACCATAGAGTATTAGTCTTGGGGGGTCACCAAACTTATGAGGCGTTAATCTTACACTCTAGTTGCTGACCACAGAGTGTTGGTCTTAAGGTGCCATCGACCTTACAAGGTGTTGATCTTACACTTTAGTTACCAACCATAGAGTGTTAGTCTAAGAAATTGTTAACCTCATGGGGTGTCCGACATACACTCATCAATCCTTGTTAATTCATGAAACATCTCTATGCAAATATGATATTATTATTTTCTCGAGTATTCTATCAAGTAAAGTTTTACTTGCGTAAGGATAGTTTTCACTTAGCCAAAAGTGGCATGCTGAGCATTCTAAGTTTATAGTCAACTCTTCAAGTGTTAACCTAGATTATTGCCAAATTTTTGTAGTGGGTAAATTAATCACTCCATTCATTATGTGAAAAGATCTTTTTAATATTATATTAATAGCAAATTAGAGGGAAGTATAATGCAAAAGTATGACTTATATTTATGAGTAGAATCTCTTTAGATCCTTTGCATTCTAGTTGCATAGCAGGTTTAGTCCAAAGTGAGTTTGTAGTTAATATGCTTTGAGAGTGACTTGTATTTAATCTATATAATGGTTTGTCCCAAGTGTGGGTTTTCCTAATTTATTCTAGTAATCCACCATGTCAACTTTAACACTAATATGCTAGTTTTAACTCACTTTTCTTTAACACGGTGATTGTAATATTAGCCCATTTGCATTTTTGTCTCTTCTTATCTTAACAAAGCTTTGATCCTCAACTCTTCATTATATTAGGAGTGATTTTCACAGATATGGCACTTGAGTTTTACCACTCACCATTCTCTTTACCTGACTCGATAGTTGTAATGACATTTTGACATGAAAGCTCATACTCAACTGATAATATGGCCTCTATGCCATGGAAGAGCGCAAATGGCATGTGACCAGTTGTTAAGGTTGTAGTTGTCATAAGGGCCTTATGTGGAGTGGGTAGGATATCAACTCAAGTTGATTTACTCTCTTTTACTTTAGCAAGTTCAAGATTTTATCATTCACCACTTTGATGCCATTGCTTTTAGGGGTGATTTATCAAAGCATGGTTCAACTATTTTTCTTATTATTTGAAGAATTACCTTTATTGCTTATTAACAAATTAGAGTCCATTACTCATTATGATTGACATTAATATTCTGCACCTGCAAATGATATCGATCCAAATGAAGTTTTGAATTATTTACATTATTTCAGTAAGTGGTGACATTGCCTCAATCCACTTGCAAAAATAATTAAAGAGTTTTAATTTTTTTTGTCCACTTGCTAGAGGCAGTGGGCCAATCAGATCCATCCCCCAAATGATAAGGATATCAAGTTATAGATGAAGGAATATATATTGTTGATGATGATAATGACAACATCAACACTACTATTGAAAGTGTTACTAAATTTGGACCAGCTTCTACTTCACTTAAAAGAAGAAGCAAGGTGAGGTGAAGTTTCAAAAAAAATAATAAAAAGAAAAACTAAAAGTTAAGCATAAAAAAGATTACTTGATTATGTTATTAAATGTTATTATAGAGAGTTTGAAAAGATCTACAAATAGAAGAAGTTGGAGATGATGAGATACAATTAGAGGATGATAATTTTTCTAAAAATTTTGAAAATGAGGATGTAGACACTATATATCATGATCATCATGATTTATTTTATTTTTAAATGTGTGATTATTCTAAACCCTTATATAATGTTTTTTTAGAGTTTTATGATTTATATCATTATGATAATAAACTAAGTAGTAAGCATATATGTTTTGGAAATTTTATTTAGAGTTTTATGATTTTCAAGTCTTTTTTAAAAACAAATGTGGGATAATATTTTTATTTGATATTGAAGATTGAGTTGTTATATATATAAAAATTGAAGTTTAGATATTATATATGTGAATGCATTAGAATTGTGTGATATGTATGTAAATCATCATAAACACAAATGAAAAAGTCATGTATCATATGTTATAGTAGCTTCAAAAGAGTTGAAGCTAAATATTAAGAATAGTTTCATAAAGTTGAAATTAATATGAAAAGGAATCATAAAAATTATTAATTTATAACTGAATATAAAATGTTCACTATAACCTTAATGTATAATAAGTTTGTTTTGTACATACATGCATGTTTAAAGATCAACCAAGACTTTTGTAGATAGAGGAAATAGCATCTACAATTTATGTAATTGTTCTACTTTATAAAGAATCGATGCTAGTAGCATCTAATATTTGGAGTGTTGGAGAAAGTTTAAAGTGGATTGGCATGCATTATTTATTAATATCATTAGAATTTTTAGGAAGGTTTCTAGAAGTGTTGGGGTTAATTGTAGGGAATTCTCTATGAGGTTTGAGAGGTATAGGATATTTAGAGTATTTTTAGATTTCTTACGATCAAGAGGTTTCAAATTAGAGATGTTAAATGCTAGTTCAATTGGGTAGATGGTATATTCAGTTTAGGATTAATGGGGTGGGAAGTTTAGAGTGTCATGATAGTGAAGAGTCGGTAATTGGAGTGTCTATTGGAGAAAAGTTGTAGATAAAAGCGAGAGATCATGTGGGAATAAGAATAAAATAAATTTGAAACCTATTGAATAATCATCAAAAGAGAGTGTGTTTATTTATAAACAAAATAAAATAACTAATTATAATTTCAAAATCAAAAGTGTGGATAGCAAGGTGGCTAACTCCACTTTTTGTTAGGATCATTTTTAATGTTGTCACTCTTCCTTATTTCATGTAGATTTAAACTTAATTTTGTAAAAGAACCTTGACAAATATTGTAAATAGTGCTAACACCTATATTTCAACTTGTTTGAACTTGCATAGGCTAGCCTCATGAGAAATGAATGATGGATGATCCACCAATCTTATCTCAAATACTTTTCAAACAAACTTTTATAATTAAGCCACCTTTCCATTAACTTCCTAACAAATTTAACAACCATATTTCAACTATATTTAAAATAAAATAAATATGGTAAAATTAAACTCTAGAAAAGCTAAACAAAATGATGTGGTTGATCTTGCTATTTTATGATATTATTGTCATATGATGAAGCTAGTAATACATTTCGTAAATAATGTGAAATATAAATATTCAATGTGTTAACATATTTAATCTTATTATCATATTTTAATTTGAAATTAACATTTTGTGATGTATCAATCTTGATAGATGGAAGACTCCTTGTTGGAATTAGTCTAGTACAATTGTTCTCAGTAGATGATCAGTTCTAAAAAAAATAAGAGTGATTGATGCATCAAATGAATCTAAAGCTACTTATTGTTACTTTGCTTTAGAATAATTCTTCTTGAAGGCTGCAGTATAAAATAATTAAATTGTAACTATTTATATTGATAACTACTTCTAGTCCTTCACGTTTAAAATGATAAATGATAACAAGTTTTTTCCCTTCATATATATATATATATATATATATATATATATATATATATATATATATATATATATATATATATATATATATATATATATTGTATGTGTGTGTGTGTGTGTGTGTGTGTGTGTGTGTGTGTGTGAAGGACAAACATGATATCAATTTAAATAAGTACAACTTAGCTATTTTATACTATAATCTTTAAGAAGAATGATCATAAAGTAATGAAATAGTGGGTAGATTTAGACTTTTTTTATCCTTCATATTTAATAAACATGATACATGCTCATAGGGGTTACAATTATCTTTGTATTGTTAGTGTTTATGTTCACAATGATTGTGATATTATGTTTATCAGTAGATAATTATGTTATATTTTATGTAATTTGGAGTAATGCATGTTAGGAAATATTTGTTGATCTCACTTTTAGAGCGAGGATTAACATTTCTTATCTTAGACTTTGGAACCTTCTAGACACTTGGATTTCCTTAATGCTAAGACACTTCTAGTGATTAAAGGGACACTAAAACTTGAGCTTAGAGACTTAAAGGTGTGACCCTAAGCTTTTTGACTTAGGACAAATAGGTTTCATCGATCCTATGGCCTAAATTAAGACTCATATCTATTCACTCATCTGAACTCAAGCTCATATAGATGAAGCTAAACCAACTCTAACTCATTCAAATAATCTCATTCGAATTTGGTTTTCTAATCCAAGCTCTAAGATAAATTACCTTGGGCCATAACCTAACTTAAGCCCACAACAATCCTATAACTCAACTCAAGCCCATTCAAGAAAACTAAATCCAACTTAATTTTCTCAATTACTCTAATTATTCAATAGAACACTTAAAGCTATTCCAATACTTGCAATCAAGCCAATTGAACCAAAGGGAGGTGACCAATCCAAGTTAACCCATTTCACCTAAAGTTTCAAATGAGCTAAAATCTAAATGAGCCCAAATTAATTACAATCAAAGACATCAAATAATTCAACTTTATCATTGAATACACCCCAGCCATCCATAGCCCCAATATATCCAAGTTGACTTGACCAAGTCACTTGACCCAAAGTGACCAAAAAAAGTTTATTGAACCAAACTCCAATTAAAACTCTCATTGGATCAAATCAAGCCATCCAATCCCTTCAATTGTAGATAATTATTGAACACTCCACTACAATCAATTGAACCTAATCAAGCTAATTGGACTATTTAACCCATGTTGACCCAATTTAGCCTAAAGGATCAAATTAAACAAAATCAAATTCTAAACCAAATTGATTGAAATAAATACTTCCAACCAATCACTAATTCAAAATTAAACATAATCCAACCTTCAATTGGATCCAATTTGGCCAACCTAACCCAATTAGCCAACTTAGCCTAATTTGACCTAAAGAGTTAAATTGAACCAATTCACTCCATAATCCAAATGAAGTCAAATCAACTCTTACAATCAATCATTAATGATCAATTGAACATAGACCTAACCCATGCTAAAGCCAATTTGAGAAATTTGGTCAAATTGGTCTAACTTAGCCCAATTGAACCCATGTGACCCATATGGGTCAAATTGAGCTAAACCCAACCAAACCTGGCATGACTCATCCTTAGGTCACCATGGTCCTACCCAAGTGGGCCCAACCCATGGTGAACTCAATTTGAGTTTGCCCAAAAGTGATCAAATTTCCATTTGGATGGGTTCTCCACCTCTTTACCTCATGATAGCCACCTTTGGCTCTTCTTCTTAGATAGAAAGACCACTCACTTAACCTAACCCAAAGTTATTGCCTTTGGCCAATAGATGGTGAGTTTACCCATGGAAACCCATTGGTCCACCTAAGTGAGAGTTTACACCTCATGCTAGCCCACTACACTCTCTTAGCCTCTCACCGCCACCTCCTCACTCTCGCCATATCAGAACCTACCCCACTAGACACGCAAAGGATGAACCTATGCCAGGCTTTGGTTTAACTATAGAGAAGGGTATACTCTTCCCCATGGATTTAAATCGAGTATAGACCTTCCCCAGAGCCTTCCACATAGTCCCTAACCTCTTAGAGCTCTTCAAGCACTTTACCTTCATCATGACCAGCTCTTGATCGAACCCAAGAATTTCATTTGTCTAAGTTTCAAAAACCTCCACCAAACCAAAATTAACTCTTTCCACACCTTCAACTCACTTTAAATAATTGAAATAAATCATTTCTTGAGCAATTCAACCACCGGAAAGCATCTCAAGACCAACTCCGAAGAGCTTTGCGGTGGCATTTGGTCCATAAAGTGATCGGCTGGGAGGTAGCTCGTGATCTTCTCAATAGAGCTTCATCTCTTCAAGATGAAGCTACCTTTATCAATGGACCATCAGTCTATAGCTCCAGCGAGGTAAAATTCTATCAACCATAGCTTTATTCCCTTATTGTTAGTCTTATTTCAGGTGAATCATATTTTTGTGTGATTTCCACTATAAGATCTTATTAGATTTATTCTTTAATCATTTTGGAGTTGATTTTGCCATTGAACGAGCTCTGGTGTGCTCAGATCGAGCGATAAAAGTTAGACAATGATCATTTTATGGCCTTCGTGGGACGATGAATCACCTGTTGTCCATTCTGCATGATTATAACTGATTGTCTTGATTAACTGCATTAAAATTTTTGATTTTATCTCTTTGGAATCATAAGATTAATCCCATAGTCACTGAATCAATTGCAGCATCAGATAATTTAAGTAACCAATACAATGGCGCCATGTGGAAAGCGCTACCATGTTAGCATCTGCGTGGCTCCGACAGTTTAAATGGTAAATTAGGTTTTAAAATGTAATTAATGATTAGAACTTCAAAAATCATAACTAATTATAAAAAATCTAAAAAAATGTAATTAAGCCCATTTTGGAAAGGTTAGACATAGGAAAATTTAAGAAAAATTAAATCTTTGATTTATGTGTAGTGAACAATGTTTAATTAAAGTTTGAACCTTAGGCTAATCACCTTAACTATAGACTAATTACTTGGCTAATTAATTACAAATATGGTGAGATAATTCCATGGGATGTCCTCTACCTCCCATAATTTTCTTTAAATTATATTCAATGTAATTTTAAAAATTTAAAATTTCAATCCTAATTATCCTCATTAATTAATATAATAATTATTAAAATTAATAAATAGTGAAAATTAAATAATTAATGATAATTAATCATTATGGATAGTGGAATAGTGAGGACCAATAATTAAGACCTCTCTCCTAATTTGTTAAAGTCATATCATTGAGAAAGGAATTCATTGTTGAAATAAATGAACTTCTTCATCATTTGGATAATGCCCCAATAGCTCAAGCCCAAAAAGGTGTATGATCATCTAAGGTATACTTAGATGATCCTGGGAGTAATACTATGAGCTAGTGAGTGTCCATTATATCCTTCCATAGACTCCCAAACACTTGACAGCTAAGCTTTAGCATCAAAAAGATCATAAGAAATCTTATAATGAACAACAAAGTTGCAAAAAAAAAGGTATGTCATATAGTGTGAGATAATCATCCATTATCCTTAGGTTAGAGGGAGTTCTTGTTAGCTTGCTCACTAAGACTTTCCTCTATGAAATGAGTGGAATCTCTTAATCATCCCCCAAGTATTGGTAATCTTCTTTATGCCAAAACTATAGCACCCTCCTTAACTACAATGAGAAAACTCACTTCCACACGTGAGTCCCTACCATTGTCCTTGGCTAGGATGGTGACCTCATTATGGGAAGGCGTCACTAATGCTTGTGGTGTTTATTTTAAAATTTATTTCATTGGGGGGAGGGGGGGACACCATGTAGATCTGAGTGTATACTTATTAAAGTGATCGAATATGATATTGAGGAATAGTATACTATCTCGAAAGATAGAAGTCACTACCCTACAATGGACCTAATAACCTAATAAAGACTCCTAAGGTATGATGGGTCTTCAAATATATTAGTGATATTTCTCCTACTTTACTTGGATGAATAAAGTAGAGTTTATTTAAATAGGGCTTTAAAGTTTCCTATGGGGGCAAGCCCCCATAGTTAAATACATCTTAAGGAAAATGAATCCCTTAAGAATACACTCAATTAAAGTAGGCGATTATTGTCTCCAAAGAATTCAAAGATAGGACTATCAATGAATTAGTTGTGTTTTAAAAAATCAAGTGGGATAGATCAAAAGGAAAGAGTTATTATTGAAACTAAAGGAGATGAGTAGGGAGTGCTCATGATACTAAGAAGCCTAGTGAGCACCCCAATCTATCCTATGGTTGGGCTTTATATTTTTGAAATTAAAGAGATTTATTTGTTTGAGTTGAAATTTTATTAGAAATCTAAGACTTATAATATCACAATACAAGATTATGGAAATGCCTAAGATGTGAGGATTTATACTTATAGCCCCAAAGGGAAATATCAACCTCATATCCTAAATCTAGAAATCTTTGGCGAGGGCCAAAGCATGACCTAATCTAAGGCAAAAGTGGGTATATGATTTACCTCCACAAGAGAGAGTAAACCACCAGACTGCTGGACTTATAACCGCCTGGAGTGGCAACTAGCTAACTCCTCCTATGCTTCAAATCCATGTAGGCAAGTTGTATTCTTTAACAAGATGGCTAGGTTGTTATTATTTACAAAAGAAACTAAGTCCTTAAACCCACTCCCTAAGAGACTATAGCATGAGGGGTATGAATAATGACTTAAATCTAATGCAATTTTTTATCAAATTTTATTTAATTTGGGACTCTTTATTTTGACATAAACTATGGGATTTTGTATGCCTAAATGCATGAGAAGTTGATTATGGGCCAAATCAAAAGGAAAAGAGGTGTTCTTCAATCATAGGCTCTCAAAGGTTAAGCCCATTCTATCTGGCAAAGATGAAAGCTCTCTCTTAACATGAGTGAAATAAGATGACATGTGTGTTGTTAAACATACAACATCAAAGGGGGGTTGCTAAATATTTTATTATCTTGATTTAATACTTAAGCTTTATGTGAGGTTATGAGTTATTTTAAAAGTTTAGTTATGAGTTATTAATGGGATAGAAAATTTATTTTTTATCATAAGAGCCTAATCGCATCCAGCCATACAAAATCACTAATTATAAAAAAACTATGAAAGGCATACTTACTTCCTCCACCTGGATAGGCTCGGAATTACTTCTTCCTTGCCTAGTAGAGATTGGTTCATCCTACCCATATGCTTAAATGGAGTAATAAACTGAGTGGAATCTAATCTCAGGTTCTACTTCTTCCCCAAGGTATTTTTCTTGCTCCTTTTCTAATATCCACTTCTTTTCCTTTTTTTTTTTTTTTTTTTTTTTTTTTTTCTTTCTATCTTTTCTTTTTTTCCATTATGTGTGGATTTTGACCAAGTTTGTGAGAATAAACCTTTTAGTTTTGAGGAAAATAGTATGCCACATTTTCATATATCCCGACCTCATGAACTACAAATGGCTTGAGATCTCCTTTGACACACTATTTGGTCCCACCTCTTAGAAATGGGATGCACTGATGTAAAGAGGATGGAATCATATTATTCTCATGTATCCACAGCCTCTCAGGCAAAGAATTGAAATATGTATCTGAATCTATTATGTGAAACTTGGCTTCTATTTTCCAATCATCGATCTCTAGTGGTAACACTATGGAACCTAAGGCCCTCTCACCTTGCTCATTGGATCCTCTCAACATCATCCTCTCCTTTTGGAGTTTAGAGATGTCATTCCTCAAGTAGGAAAGGGTTTTGAGACTCATAATATCCACTAATGCACCTGGATCAACTAAGACTTTGGATAGACTAAATCTGTCAACATCCACTGCAATATAAAGAGGATGGTTATGCTCGATTATTCTTAGGAGAAGGTCTTCATCTGTGAATGTAATTGCTAGAATTTCCTTTGAGTAGTGGTCACCGAGTTAAGCATATCGGATCAAGTAAAGCTTTGATTAATGACTCCCTCATCTCTTTGAATAAGACTAAGGCATCATACATGCTTAACTTAGGTAACTTTCTAAGATGTGTGAGGATATTGTAATCAACTTTGGGTTGATCCTTCATAAGCATATCCATATGTGGAACATCTTGTGGAGGGGCTACTACACTCACTGTAACCAATGACTTGTTTACCCTTATCTTGAGGTGCTACCCTAGGAGGTAGAACTTTGCCATTGTTGAGGTTGACTTTAGTGACTTCTTGGAATGATGAGTTTATGGAAGTTCTACCTGTGCATCGGGCACACCCACAGCTTCTCTTATAGGATCCTCAGAGTTAGATGACTCCAAGTCAATCTCAAGAGGTGAACCCTTGTGATTCAGAAAGGGATGGTCTATTTATGAATCAGATATGGATTGATCATAATTATTTAAATTATTGCTATGACTTGGAGAGATTTCATTGAAATATAATCAAAAATTTCTAAAAGTGGAAAGGATGTAAATAGAATCAAATTTCTTCATTAATTTATTTAACTTTGGAGGTAAATGATATAAATCTAATAAAGTGCATGAAGTGAGGGTTTTGGTGCCCTCATCCATAGATACAATGCTCCTGTTGGAGTTGGAGGAGCTAGAGGGAGTAGTGGTAGTAGCTACAATGATGGAAGAGATGTTAGACTCGGAAGGTGGTTGCACCTTGATCTATCCCAGCAAGGCATATTGCTAGTGTTCGAAGGGCTTCCACCCTCTAAGTTGTCCTTCACAACTAACAAACCTTCTTGGTGTTTGAGGTTTGAGTTGCTTTAGGCACCTACATAAAAAAATTTTATTTTAGAAATTATCTTTTTTAAAGGTTAAAGAGATATCACAACCTTCTTTTATCTTAAGAGGATCAAAGTATCTCAAGGATTACTCTAATAGAACTAGATGGTTGCTCTACTAAGTATTCCTTAGGGATGACTATAGCTTCTGACTTATAGCTATGCTCAAGCCAATCTTTAAAAGTAATGCAATCCTCTAAGACATGACATAACATACTATGGTATGGGTAGTAGTTAGGATCATCACTCATGCCCACTTCTTCAGGCTTCTTAGGCTCGAGTAGCTGAAAATCAGGCTTCTTCAAAAGGTACTTGAAGATCTTCCCTGACTACCTCTTAAATGAATATAGTTTGTTGAGTTTCTCAATAAAAAAAAATAGCTACCTAGTAGAACCGATACCATGATGGGTAAGGCTATTGTGGAGGAGGTGACCATTATGGCGACCGTGGTAGTGGAAGAGGAGGTGGTTGTGGGGGCTACTAGGATCAAGACCTCTCATACTATGCTCTAGCTGGCTGCTTTCTCTTATCCAATGACACTACTATCACAGGCTTCTTCTCATAGACCTTCTGAGTCTTTGGCTTAGATGACTAGTTTAAGTAGGGTAACTGGTTGACTTCCTCTTATAGATTAGCTACCTTGCTGATTAGATTCTCAAATATCTTTATGGTAAAACCATTAAGCATGGAGGAGACTAAGCCATGGATATTCTTGAGTAGAATCTCAGTGGCATGCTGTTTAGACAGCTATGGCTCACGTCTTATACTTAAATCGAGATATCTAAGAATGTAATCAATAAGGGACTCGCTAGGTTTTTATTTCTCTACCAAGAGGTCACCTACAGTTGCCCTTTGCTGAGCTCCTACAAATCGATTGATAAAGAAATGCTCTAACTCTGTAAAGGTTTTTACCAAACCATTGAGTAGTTCAGTATACCAATCAATTTCAACACCTGCTAGGCTACTAACGAATAGGCAAAATATAAGTGCATCACTGCCACTTGCATTGCAATAACTGGCCCTAAAGTATGCTATATGATACATTAGGTTTTTATTTCCATCAAAGACCTTGAAGAATGGTGGCACAAAACCCTTGGGGTATTGAATTATATTAAACTCCTTCGGGTAAGATCTACCCTTTGGAATAGATGAGCTCCCCCAAGCTTGCACCAATGCTTCATTCACTTGCTGCTCCACCATTTTTGATATCCTTTTCATGCTTGGAGGTGCTATGAGTGATCTTCTTATACAAGCTACCACTATCCTGGTCCATGAGAGAAGTACTCTTGGGATTATCTAGGGTATGCATAAGCTCAGGCTGATCAACCTCCATGAGGCTGGGTTGTGAAACTGGGGCTCAGTTCTACAAAGCTAAGACCACTACCAGCAGCTATTCTACCCTCTTCTCCATCATGTTAATTTGATCATCCTTTGGTTTGATTTGCTGGAGGAGGTGTTGAGTTGAGTCCAATGCATCACCCTCCTCAACTATAATACCCTTTAAGCTATGTTGATCGTTATGGAGGGATCATCGGGTGTCGACCATATGGACTTCTGCTGAGTCCTTCAACATGTCATCCTCATCAAGGTCAAAATATACCCTACCATGGTTCCGTGACCGGTCATCCCCATCTTCCCGACCATGGTAATCCTATATAATGTCCTCTAAAGAGAGGTCATCTATCTACCGCCGGCTTTAGGAACATAAGTCGGTTGGTGATCAAGGATTGTGCTCTACTGAGACTATGCACTGAATACTATGGGTTGGTGGTGTATTGTCTCTGGTGGTCTCAACTTCCATGGGGACCATATTGGTGTCCCTTCTCCTCTCCTCCTCCAACGACTGTGGTGGTGGAGCGACCACGACACTCTTGGGTCCCCACTCCTTCTTTGCCATAATTGAGATGGAAGGTCATATGGAGCTTGACCTCACCTCAACAGATGGAGTATGTTGAGTGGGATCCTTAGGCCACAGCTAGGTCACCAACGGAGAAGCTCTCTCTCTAGATACAGACTTATGTAGCTTGGTGGGGACTGTGGATGGGGGAACCTGAATTGGTGTTGGTGAATAATGAGTGGAGTGGTGTAATGGTAGGGACACTGGCTACTTCTTTGATGGAGATCTCCTCATATGACTAGTGGTACCAGTAAGAACTATGCAGTCAAAATAATAAGCTCTATCAGCTCATCGATCAAGAAAATCCATCAAAATGGAGGCTACCGATTGTCTGGCGTACCTACTCCTCTTCTTCTTGCCTGCTTAGCTAGCAACTCTAGCCTCAATGGCCCTCTCTGCTGATCTGATCCCTAACACTCTTAGGGATCAAGCTTCTAAGGTGATTCAAAGCACCAAACTCTGAGCATCCATGGGCTCTCCCAACTCTGTGAAGAATGAACCGGAGACTAGCATAGGGCTTCCTCATCTAGCTAGCCAGTGTATCATACTCTACATGTGATGGGGGTAATGCAACAATCCTATTATATTCCTTCTCTCCCTCTGAGGCTAAGAGGGGGTAAAACCTACTGCCACTCAGGAATGGAGAGGTCTTATGAGGGGAACCCTCCTCAACAACATGGGAGGCTTCATCCATCTCCCTAGCTACAAGCTCATACTATCGCTTGACCTTGCGGTTCTTATTGTGGTGTTGGGTCTTGGTAAGTGGGGCCTAATAAGAACTAAAACCAACCTCAAATGTATGGGAGACTATCTTAGAAGCTAAGATAGCCTTACCCTTCATAGCAAGGGGAGAAAAAGAGGTAGTGCTAGCCCTCGTTGGGGCTATAGCAGGGGCAACTGACTGAACTACTGGCACTACTTGCACTAGCACAGCCAGGAGAACCTTAGTGGCCTTCCTCTTCAAAGAGGAAAACTCAAAGTCAGTCTGAAGATTGAATTGAAGAACTCTTCTTGCTACCTCTCAGCTCACGAAGTGAGGGACCCCTCATAAGTGACTTTAAGAGCTCAAAGCAGACCAAACTTGATCACGGGCACCGAGTATATCCTCTAGGGCCAAATCCACACCAATGGAGAACAAGAAGATTAGCTTGCCACAAGACATTGTGGGAAACTAACTGAATAAAGGAAGGAAGAATGGGGCTAGTATCTCTGCACTGTTGAAAGAGAAATCTTGCATTAAACCTTTGCTTTGATATTGACTTGACTTGTTGATTTTGATTTTAACTTTTGAGTTTGAACCCTCATTCAACAATTTTAGATATGATAAATGGGGTTCAATTGATGTTGAACAGATTTTAAAATTTGGAGGATAGACTTTGCCATATTTGATTTTGATTTTGGAACCCACATTCAACAAATTTGGGAATGTTGAGTGGGATTCAAGTATTTTTGGAGAGACTTTTAAAGATTTGATTTTGTTATCTTTTATTGGAGTTTAATTTTGGAATGCTCATTTAGAAAATTTAGGAATGTTAAATAAAATCAACTTGTATGTTTGACGATTTTGAAGGCTTTTTTTTATTGTTATATGTTGATGTTTGTTGTTAATTTGATTATTCACATATAAGTCTTATTTAACAAATTTAGGTATGTTAAATAGAGTTCAAATCTATGTTGTTTGTTGTTGATTATTGATGTGTAATTTTGTTTTGATTTCAAAAGTGGGGCTCTCATTTAACAAATTTAAGTATGTTGAATGGAGTTAGTTAATTTCTTTTGAAAAAGAGGTTTGATATTTTGAAGTAAGTTTTTGTTGCTTATTTGACATTTGAATTTTAAAATGGGGTTCTCATTTAACAAGTTTAGGTATATTAAAGGGAGTTGGTTAATGTTGTTTTTTAATGGTTTTGATATTTTTGAAGGAATATGTTGTTTTATTTTAATTTTGATTTTGAAAAAGAGATCCCCACGTAGTAAATTTAGGTATACTAAATGAGACTCAATCACTTTGTTTTCTTGTTTGAGTTAATTTTTATTTAGTTTTAATGAGTGAATTCCGACTTAACAAGTTTGATTATGTTAAATAGGATTAGGTGATTTTATTTGCAAAGTTTTAAGATTTTAGTGAAGGGATTCTTGTTTATGATTTAATTTTGATTTTAATTGAGAATTTTCACTTAATAAATTTAATCATGTTGAGTAAAATTCATTAATTGTTAGTTTGAAAAGTGTTGTAAATTTGAAAATATTTTCTTTATTCTTATTTTGAGTTTTTCTTGAAATTTAATTAAGCAAGTGGTGAAAGGTTATTAATTTATCCGGGTTTATGTTTGTTTATCTTTCTTCTTTAAAATTAATTTCATCTTTTCTTTTATCTATTGGGGGACTCAATAGGGGTTTTAGGACCTACATGGAGTGAGGTCTTAAAACCTAAAGAATGTCGGTTGCCTTTGCTTACGGATGAAATGAGTGAAGTGCTAATGGAAAGAAAGATAGTCTCGAACTTATATAAAATATCAGTCCACTTGGAAACAATTGTCTATAGATGGAGAGAGGAACTCTCCCGGGAGAAACCAAAAAATTTGGTGTTTTAATTCGGAGTGACATGTGGACACCACGTAAATCTTAAGGGGTACTTATTAAAGTGATCTAGTATGATATTAAGATATGATGTACTATCTCGAGAGATAAAGACATCACCCTACAATGGACCTAATCACCTAATAAGGACTCCTAAGGTATGGTGGGTCTTCAAATATATTACAGAACTTTCCCCCACTTTACATGGAAAAGTAAAGTGGGGTTCTTTTTAAGCTGGGTTCTTTAATTCCCTATGGATGCAAGCCTCCATAGTTAATTATATCTTAGGAAATGAGATTTTTTAAGAACACTCTCGATTAAAGTAGTCAATCATTATCTTAAAAGATTTCAAGGTTAAGACTATCAAAGTATTTGGTTATTTTGAGAAAAATCAAGTGGGATGACTCAACCAAAAGACTTATTTTGGATTCTAAAGAAAGATAAGTAGGGAGTACCCATGATACTAGGAAATCTAAAAAGTGCTCCAATCTATCCTATGATGAGGCTTTATATATTTGAATAAGAGGGGACTTATTTTGTTTGAATTAAAATTTTATTAGAATGCTAGGGCTTACAATCCATCAACACGAGATTGTGGAAATGCCCATGAGGTGAGGATTTATGCTCGTAGCCCAAAGAGGAACACGCAACCTCAGTTCTAAATCAAGGGAGCTTTGGCATTTCCCAAAAGCATGACCTAAATCTAAGTGAAGGGTGGACATAAGGGTTTATCTCCATAAGAGAGAATAAACCTATCTAACTTATGGACTTATAACTACTTGGAGTGGCCACCAGTTAACACCTCTTATGATTCAAATCCATGTAGGCCGATCATATCAAATTGCAAGATAGCTTGGCTTGTTATTTAATTGGAAAGAAACTAAAGTCCTAAACCCACTCCGTAAGAGACTAGAGCATGAGTGACATGAGCACATGACTTAGTCTAAAATGCAAAATTTTATAATTCTTCATATCATTTTGACACATCCATTTAGACATATGCTTGGGATATTTATGCCTAAATGCATGGTAAAATAGGTTTATTGGCCAAATTAGTGAGAAGAGGGTGTTCTCCACCACAAGGGATGCCCTCATAGATCAAGCATTCCCATATCGTGCAAGGATGGAGATCCCCCATGTTCAAGGAAGAAGGAATATGCATGCATGGCGTGAGACATATAATATACAGCTAAGGGGTTAATAAATCTTTTAATTATCTTGATTTACATCCTAGGCTTTTAAGTGAGGTTATTAGTGGTTCTAAAACTTCATTATGAGTTATTAGTTGGGTAGAAAAATTAATTTAACACTTAGAGCTTATTGCATCTAGGCCACATTCAAGCATCAATCATCAAGAAACTATGAAAAGCATGTAATTTCTAATGCACAATCTAAACACAACATTAATCAAACATGTATAGATTCTATAAAAAGAATGAAATATTGGAGCGACCAGGTACCACCGTATAACCGAGAATGTTCAGACTACTTAAGGTTTTGTGTTTCCAGGATGTCCAAACTATATACTTGCTATCCTAAATACATCTGAACATATATATGATTGGAGGAATAAAATCATGGAAAGGTTGTATTTTATTTGGTTAAGTCATTTATGCATATGATTTAAAGCTTTATTAAAGTTCATATATAAAAATACTAAGAATTAAATTAAATAAGTATGTGTCATGTTAAACCGGGAGGTGAGGTAATCAAATGACCTCCTTTGAGCTACTTAAAGTCTCATGTTCTCGAGATATCCGGACTATATACTTATTAAAATTCAAGCTTACATAAATCTATATAAAGACTTAAGAAGGACAGACTCACTATCACATGACTAAGCTATAAGCACATGCAAATCCTATGTGCATTCATAACTATGAACATTCCAAATATTGATTTCAATTTATAAATTTTGAAAAGTTATCTTAAATTTACTAGTGATAATAGCCACACATATATTAAAGTTAAATCAACACATGCAAATGTACATAAAGAAATTTCTTTTCATTTTATTTGAATTTTAAAATATGAATGTATAGAAATAGCAAAATAATACCATATGGTTCATTCAACCACAATAATTCCTAAGGACAATCATATTAAATAAAATCATTTAAAGAAAACCAAAGCTTCTTATTAATTTTGATTTTAGGTTTTGATTAGATTTAAAGGGGAGGAGTTGCTTGCTAATTTTAATCCCATTCTCATGTTGGTGATTTTATTTTGCTTAAGAAAAGATAATTAAGTAGATTTTTAAGTAGATTTTATGAATTAATTAAGTTGAATCCTTAATCAAATTAATTAATTACCCTTACCTATACTTCTTTTACTTAATCAACCAACTAATCATGAGCCATAAATGACATGAACATGTGAAGAAATAAAATTACAATGACCCTAAAGGACCTAATGTAATTGGCTCATAATTAAAGATTAATTAAGTTAAAGAATCTAATTAACTACTTTTATGATTTTCCCACACTTATGGGTTAATTATAATTTCCTTAGGGGTATTTATCTTATTAAACACATAAAGAGAATCCCATATTTTCAATGTTGATTATCTGATGTGATTAACATTCTAATCAATTTGATTTAATCATTTGATTAGCCACTTAAACACTTAATCAATTTCCATCTTAATTAATTACCTTTAATGAAGTGAACTTCAGAAAGAGATAAAGAAAAGGGTCTTAATCATTCATTCCCATTCCTTCACTATTGATTGGTGATTAATGACATTCAATTGGTTAATCTTTACTATTTAGAAGATTAATTAATCATTAAGTTGATTAAAAGAGTGATTAAGATTCAAATTATCAATTTTTCTAATTACATAGTTAATAAATTCCAAGAAATTATGAGAGGAAAGGTCATCCCATTAAACAATTAGGCCAAATTTGGAACTAATTTCCTAAGTAATTAGGGCTTAATTAAGGTAATTAGTGGACATTCAAACTTTAACTAAGCCTTAATCACTATTCAAAGTCCGATGGAAATATTTTTAATAAATTCTTTTCTGTTTTACCATTAAAATGAATATTTATTTGTATATTTTTAATTTTTCTATAATTAGTTATTTTTCAAAGTTCTAATGATTAAAATTAATTATTAGTCCCTAATTAAGCCTTAATCTCTTGCGGTGCCATGCGGATCGCTAACACAAGACCGACGCGTGGCGCAGAGCACTTTCATCCCGCAGGTTTGTTCTAAGATCAACGGTAGATTAATCCTAGAGTTCCTATAGGATTAAATCAAAATTTATCTAGTGAATAATCACGACCATCCATTCTAATCAAGAATGAATGACGAATGATCCTTTATCCTTACGCAATAGAAGACAGACACCATCCACCTTCCTCCACCCACCGAGATCACTAGAGCGGATGTGAATTGATCCCAAATCCATCACAGAGTTCTAGAGGATCTAATGGTGGGATTCACATGAAATTATAAAATTTGTCACAAAAAGATCAACATCTAAGGTTTTTCTATGATTTGCCGAAAAAATACCTTGCTAGATTTCAAGACTAATAGTTAACCAACCATGGTAGCTTCCTTGAAGTGACAAAGCCATCTTGATGCCTCTCTTCGTCGCTTTTTGTGGACCAAGCACCGCTGAATTCCACATCAGAGTTGGTCTTGGAGTGGTCTCCAGTGCTTGAATCTCTTAGGAAATAATTCATTCTTGCTCGTTGAACTAGGGGAAGATGTGGGGAGAGTTAATTTAGATTTGGTGAAGTTTAAGTGAGGTTGGATGGAGGATGTGCTGCTTGGCTCTTTTGATATCGCCGTGATGGGGAAGCTCAGGAACTTCGGGAAGGGATTTGTGGAACTTGTCTCTAGTCGCTAATGCTCACTAAGGGCTGAATGTGTCATTTTTTTATTGAAATGATGGGGGGTATACCCCCTCCTCCCTTGGATCAGATGGTGAGGATCCCTTCAACATTTTACGGATGTCTGATTAGTTCAGGCCACCATGGGTGGCAGCGGAGTGCTGAGCTGGGTCAGTTTGAGTGGATGAATGAGGGCAAGCGGCTTCCATGGGAAGTGAAGTGGTTGTCCTTGGTTTTCAAGTGTTCCAATGGGAGAAGAAAGGTAAAATCACCTCCCCTTGGCTCATGGCTGACCCAACTACCTTTGGCTCAGGCTAGTGTCCCTCTTACCTAGGTGGAGGTCTAAGAGGTTTCCATGTGGATGGGGATTAGATTTGACCATTCATATGGTATTTGCCTCATGTGGTGGCCCTAATCCATTGGGTTTTCAATCAATTTGGTTATCTTGGACTTATGACCCAAGGTGAGCTAAGGATGGGTCATCCCAAGTTCAATGGGTTTGGGCTTGGTTTGGAGGAGTTTAGCTCAATTTGACCCATGTAGGTCAAATTGGGTTAAGTTGGGTCAAGTTGATCAATTGATCGAATTGGTTCAAACCAAGGGTTGAGTCATGTTCAAATGAATATTTAGGATATTTTGGTTTAATTAATTTGGTTTAATTTGCAATGGATTTGGATTTGGCTCATAGGTTCATATGGGTCAAATGGGTCAATTAATTTGGCCAAATTAGCCAAATTGGCTTAGCTTAGTGTTGATTTGGACTTGATTGATCATTTTATGATAGTTTTAGGCTTTGGACTCAATTGATTTGGATTTAGGAATGATTTAGACCAATTTGACACTTTAGTTCAAATTGGGCTCAATAGGTCAATTAGGTTCAATCAAGGCATTGATCAAGTTCAATAATCAATTTGAAATAAATTTGAGCCATTGGTTACAATCAATCTAGATTGGATTTTGATTTGGCTCAATTTAGCCTTTTAGGTCAAATTAGGTCAACTTGGGTCAAGAGGGCCAATTGGGTTTGGTTTGGCTCAATTGATCAGCAAGTTATGTTTAAAGATTGAATTTAGGTTGGTAGGGATCATTGGTTTCAATTAATTTGAGATAGGATGAAATTTGGTTCATTTGGCTCATATGGGTTAATTGGGTTCGTTTTAATTTATTTTGGTTTTATTGAGCTTGATTATAGATTTTGGTTTGATTTAGAATGATGATTGAAGGATTTGAGAAAATCATTTGAATTTGGTTTTGATTGGAGGAATTTAGAAGTCCATAAGGCATGACTTAGGCTTAAGCCATTTTATGATTATGCATTTCAATCATTTGGTTTGGAGTTTGGTTATGAGATTGGATTTAGTTGGTATTGGTGATTGAATTTGAGTTTTGGTTTTGCAATGATTTGAAGTTGGTCTTGGCAAAGGAGGTAAGCAAGAGTCTTGAGCCATAGGATAGGGTAGGATAACTTAAACCCTAAGGCATGGTCTAAACTTAAAGGCTAATCCTTCTAAGTCCCTAGGTTTAGGTTAAGTGTTCATTTAGCCACTAAAAGTGTCTTATGACTAAGGAAGTCTTAGTGCCTAGAAGACTCTTAAACTTAAAAGGGAGGAATGAATCGTCACTCCAAATTTGAGGTCCACAAAAGGACCTCCAATAGGTGTGGTATAATCAACAAGGCACACGCATCGACAAGCATTGACCAAGATGATCAATAGCATCCAAAAGGATTGCTAACACTAACAGAAATGATCTAGACCTTACCAAAAGGGGTAGATAGAATCACAATCATAGTATAATGCAATTCATTTCATGCCTAGGGAATAAGAGAGAAAATGAGGCTTGATTTGAAATTCATGTCAGAGACATGAAGAAGAATTAACAGGGGAATCACACACGAGTTTGATTTAAAGTAACTTTATGCCAAGAGCATAAAAAAAATGAATATCCGCTAGGGGTTGGGATTTGATTAGAGTTAAGAGGAATTCGCTGGGGATTGACTCTTGAGTTGATGTGATTTGTTTGAATTTGGTGGATGTGTGGAGGAAAATCCACTGAGGATACAGACTTGAATCCATTGAGGATCAAGATTAGATATTTTTGGTTTGATTTGTATCTTAATTGGATCGATTTGGCTCCACTAAGGAGGTTAATTTGGTTGATTTTGGTTAACTTAGGTTTATTGAATTTTGGTTCATGTCTCGAGGAGAAACTTGGTTTGCTTGACTTGATTTTAGTTGATTTGATTTGGAGGCATACATTGAGGATATGTGCTTGAATTTTGTTTGGTTTTAATTTATTAATTTAGCTCCACTAAGGAGAGGAGTTTGGATTATTTTGATTTTGATTTGTTTGGGCTCCACTGAGGGAGATGGGTTTGATTGATTTGATTTTGAGATGGTCCCTATTGGTATGTGATGGATTTCACTAAGAAGTGGCAATGAAAGCCTGGGATTATCTTAGATTTACTAGTCCAAAGACCCAGGGTAAGACTATCCAACCTAAAGGGTTGTCTTTCAATGTGCAATGACTATGTTAGGAAGAAAGTGCAGGGACTTACATATTTTGAAGTAAGGTACAACCGCTGGGGTGGCCCGTTGGTGACACAACGAATCAAACCTGACCTAGGGCATCTACTAAGTGAGTGCTACTGGGGGTCTTACCTCAACTCAAGAGTAGTCAAGATGATTTAACTTATTTAGTTTGATTTAGTCTTAGAAGGAGTTCTAGGGAAATACAAATTTGGATTTAATTTATTTTGTTTAATTTGATATAGTTTATGGCACCTGTTAGTGTGCGATGAGCAGTACTAAGAAGGGGCTACGAAATCCTGGACCTATCTTATATTACCAATCTAAATGGGTAGTCTACCGACCGAAGGGTAAGACTATCCAACTTAGAGGTTGCCTTTCGGTGTGCAACGGCTATGTTAGGAAGAACGCATAGGGACTTACATTTTCCAAAGTAAGGAACAACTACTGGGGGTGACTCATTGGTGGCATAATGAATCAAACCCAACCTAGGGCACACTGAGTGAGTGTCACTAGGGTCTTATCTCAACTCAAGAGTATTCAAGGTGATTAATATAAGGAGTGTTGCTGACGCTGCCCTAATGATAGGATGCCTGATAGGGAAAAGGTACTGCTAGGGGTGTCCTCCTAATCCACAAGCGAATGTATATTTTATTTTTTTTATTATTTTTGTGTGGACACTGTTGGTGTGCGAGGGACCACACTAAGCAAGACCAACGGGGGCTTCGGTCTGTCTTAGATTTATTGGACCAAGGGAGAGTCTACTCATCCATGACATAAAACTTCCAACCAAGGGTGTTATATTAGGAAATGAGGCCCAATCCAGTAGTAACCTAGGTAGTTTCTAAATAGGGTCACAAAGGATGTGATCCAAATAGAGTACCCACAGGAGAGGTGTTGTTAGAGGCATTATCCTGATCTCTAAAAGAGAATAATGCCTGTAGGTACATGGTAGCCAACTCAAGGAGAAAGCCTAGGGACTTACATCTACCGTGAGTATATCCGTCGGGTGGATCGCTGTTAGTATAGAGAACACCAACCAACCTAAAGTGCCCATCGAGGTGCGATAATCAGTCTCAGAAGAACAGGTGTAGACTTATATCTCCCTACAGCAAAACTAATTGTTGGGATAGTCTGTCATCGGCTAGACAACTACTATCTGACCTAGGGCTATCCATTGGTGTGTAACGGCTGTGTTAGAAAGAATGCGTGGAGACTTATATCTTTTGACACAAGGAACAATCATTAGATTGACATGTTGATGACACAACAAATTAAACCTGACCTAAGGGCAACTACTAAGCGGGGAGTCACAAGGAAAGACTGGACTCGAACTTGAAATAGTTAAGAGGAAAGGAGCCACTAGGGGAATTACCCTAATTCCCAAATATAAACTTGACCAAGCCAATGCATGATGGCTAATTCAAAAAGAAAGTGCATGAATTTACATCTCCTTTAACTAAGCCAACATACAGGTAGCTTATCGACAATATGGTTTACCATACTAACAAGATGCTCATCAGTGTGCAATGGTTAGGCTAGGGAGAAAGCATCGGGGACTTATATCTCCTAAGCAAAAGACCACTATGGAGACACACTAGTTAGGTAGTGAGTCAAACCCACCTAGCAAATTTACTAAGTAAGGGCCACTGGGTGTTATCTCAACTCAAAGTAGCTCGAGAAAAGATTTGTGTTTGCATTTTATTTATGCTTATATGTAGTTTGGTGTTTGTGATGTGCTAGAGATATGATGCCACTAAGTTCTCTTACACCTATTCTTAAGCATGTCACAAGAGGTTTGTACATGGAAATGTTTTCAATTTGGAGAGATTGAATTTGAAATAGAATTTTATTGATAAAATTATTTGGAACATGATTTTATGGATAATATTTCCTTAGACAAAGCCTATTGATTGGAAGCAGGTGCTCTCCTTTTTATCGATGAATTAGTATGATCTTCCTTGGTAAGCCTTTTATGATAAAATGGCCTTCCCAAGTGGGTTCAAACTTGCCTCCCATATTGCGACGGACAATAATTGGTCTCTCTTTAGAACTGAAGTAAGCTCTCATACTGAAAAGCTCTAGGGTGGACTAACTTGTTGTGAGCTTGCATCATATTTGCTTTATATAACTCAAGGTTTTGGCATGCTCGTAAGCATCTTTCCATAAAATCTTTGAGCTCTTCTAACCGTAACTTGGCATTCTGCTCTATTGTGATCTTGTTATTCAAAACTGTCCTTAGTGATGGGAGTTGGACTTCTAATGGTAAAACTGCTTTGGACCCATACAATAAGGAAAAAGGTGTAGACTGAGTTGGAGTATTGTAGGTAGTGCAGTAAGCCCACAAAGCTTCAACTAACTACTCATGCCAATGTAATTTTTTATCATCGAGTGTCTTCTTGAGTATTTGGATGAGAGTTTTATTGAAGGTTGCTGCTAAACCTTTCACTCATAGATAGTAGATGGTAGAATATCTCCAATCTATGTTGTACTCTGAATGAAGTTATTGATCTTAGTGCTCTTGAATGAGTACTATTATCCGATATAATTTGACAAGGCACCCAAAATCTATATATGATATGGTTCTTGAAAAACTGAATCACATGCTGAGCTTTGACCTCTCTGATTGGAATCACCTCTACCCACTTGAAAAAGTAGTCAGTAGCAGCAAGAATAAATCAATGACCCTTGAAAGGAGGAGGATCAATCAGACCCACTATATAGATGCCCCAACACTCAAATGGCCATGAAGCCAAGGTTGGATATAAAATATTAGGTGGTTGATGTAGGACCACTCCATGCACCTAACATTGTGGAAACACTTAGCACGTCCATGCAATCGTGATCAAGGCCAATAGTATCCAAGCCTTTTGATTTTAGCCTTCATCTTTGGACCGAATTGATGAGCTCTATATAATGAGTGCACCTCGCGTTCTTATAGGCTTTATGCTTATCTAAACAACATAATCATATATGATCGAAGGATTTCGATAAAGTGTCATCTGAGAGCAGGAAAGAGCACTCTAGTTTATTTGATGGGTTTGAGACTTCTCTTAAGGTAGTTTTCCCTTATTTAAGTAGTCAATGAATGGTTGCCTCTAATCTAGCTCTCATCCTATTTGATGATGGCAACCTCTCCTTCAAGAGAGTATCTATCGATGAGTTCAACATCAATAAGAGGTAGAATTTGCCTATTATGGACCTCTATTGATATAGACCCATCATCTAGACATGCCAACTCCTTGGCAAGCTTAGCTAAGGCATTTTTATGGAATTTTCCCCTCAAGGAATCCAATAGATAGAGACCTCTAGGATTTGGGCCAACAACTCCATGGTGTACTTATGATAGTGATGGAGTTTAGGCTTCAAGATCTTGTAGAACCTAATGATCAAGTTGACTACGAGATGAGAATCCATAAATATGTTGATGTTCTAGATGTCTATTGAAATGGCTAACTCTAGACCAGCAATTAGAGCCTCGATTTGGCTTTATTGTTAATGCAAGGATCGGGATAAATGATATGAGAATCTCATCATATGCGTAGAGTTAGAGAACTATTCTTACCCCTGCCTTTCTTGGAAGAGTAGATTATGGTTTTTCTTCTCTTTGAGAGGAAGCTGCATCATCAAAGAATATTTTCCAGTGGTGAATGTTGGTATCCCCTAAGTTCATGATTTATTCATCAGGGAGGTCATCATTAAGCAGAGAATATGCAAGAAGTGGGTGAGCTGCTAAGAAATTTGTGAGTGGTTGCCCTTTTAATGCACGGAGGGGTATAAAGGTGATGTCAAATTGTAATACAATCATGGACCAACGTGCCAATCATCCTAATAGATTCAGTTGTGTCATGAGATATTATAATGGATTAATTCTAGAAATCAAGTTCACTTTATGAGAAAGCATATAATGTTGTAGCTTTTAGGATGCAAAGATTATAACAAGGCAATGTTTGGGTGGATATTTTGCTTCAGCAACGATTAGATGATAGTTGTGGTAGTAGAGTGCATTCTCTTTCCTCTCATCATTGACTTGGGCCAACAAAGCACTGAGGGAGGTGTCTAATACAGCGGTGTATAGTACAAGTGGCTTGCCTAGGATAAGGGAAGTTAAGACTGGTGGTATCATCAGGTACTACTTGATTCCCTTGAAGGCTTGTTGGCACTTGTCATCCCACTTGAACTTAGCATACTTCTTGAAAAGTGCTAAAAATGATTGGCATTTGCTGGATAGGTTGGATATAAAGTGTCTTTGACACTTTTCCGAATAATGAATTGAGTTAAACTTTTAGGAGATAGCATTTCTAATATCGCTTTGATCTTTTCTGGATCGATTTCAATTCCATGGTGTTGGACAACAAATCCAAGAAATTTTCGTGAAGATACTCTAAATGCACACCTGAGGGGGTTCATTTTAAGGTTATATTATCTCAATTGCTCGAAAACTGCTCTCAAATCAAAGAGATGATATTCCTTTTCTTTAATTTTGATTATGGGAACATCGATGTAGCATTAAACTTGGTGATGAATGAGTTCATCAAAGATTCAGGTCATGGCAACTAGTATGTAGCACTGACATTTTTAAGGTCGAAAGGCATGACCTTATAGTAGTAAATTCAATCGAGCTAAAATGGTATTTTTTTTCCTCTTCAAGGGCCATCTTTATTTGACCATTCATGAAAGAGAAAATTGCATTAGATGAGGTAATGCCTATCAATGGTAGTGGAAATTCATCTTTTGGGCATGCCTTATTTAGATCCCTAAAGTCAACAAATATGCAAATTTGGTCATTCTTCTTCTTAACTGGGACAACACTAGCACCGGTGGGGTATTTTTTTCTCCCATGAATTAAGCCTCAGTTAGTTTATTGACATTAAAAATGACCTATTGTTCAATGTCCAATCACATGTGTCTAGGAGCTTGCTTGATAGAGTTTGCATCAAGCTGTATAGCTAGCTTCTCAGCTGTTGTCGATAATGGAGGAAAGTGGCATGGATGAGTGCCCAACTCTTGCGCATATTTGGCATTCATCATATCCTTGAAGCTCACCTCACGTAAGATTTTATCATGAGTTTCGAGGGAGGTCCCGAGTTCCATCGCTAGTTGATCGATCAAAAAATAGTCGATGTTGTGCATAATGGGCTATTTTTTCCATAATTAATTAATTCCATAATTACAATTGAATCTTATCTTAGATATTCCAATCAAATAAAATAATTTATATTTTAGTTTAATTTGTTGGATCAGAAATTATCTGACTTCATCACAAAAATAAATCTCTCTTCCGCAATAGGTGCTTAACTATGCTTTACACATTCTTAAAATAATTACAAATCATATAAAACTTTAAACTATTTTGTTACCAAAAATTGAAGTTCTAAATATTCGAGTCTATATTTCTTTTTTTGGCTAATACTATAATATCTTTGATTCATTATTAATCCATGGATATGTAAAGTGATGTTTCTAGATAGACTACATAATGTTTAGAACATATATATTCCGATTAGTTAAAATGTTAATTGATGGATATAAATCATTACATACTAGTGAATTAATTACTTATAAGCTAACTGGCTCTTAATTACATCCTATTACAATTAATATTATTTATTTGAACTATCATAAACTAATTATACTTTAAAGAGACAATATAAACTATAAATAGAAATATTATTTAGCCGAAGTAGTCTATAGTTAATTAGTGATTAATGATGGGTTAATATAGGACAATTGCCATTGATGGACAAGTAAGAGAATAATTGTGTCTGATGAACCTAACTAAATATTAATAAAATTATTAAAATTTCTTATACTCGATCATTGATTAATAATTACGATATTTTATTGCTCTTTTATTATTACTTGATTGCAATGTATTTAAGCTATCAAAAATACTTAATTATACATAAGATAACTAATCATATAATAAATTGATTTGTTTCCAACCTATATTCTTAAATCACTAAAGCTTGTGACTTAAAATTTGAAATTCTCATATTAGGGATGCTACCAACACTCTCTATTATGCTCAGCTTTAGCGTCACTTCCAAAGTTACTCTTATTAGCAAGCTTGAATAATATCATCGACTACCATTACTAATATTCATTGTCATTGGTTAGCTTATGGTGGCTGCTAACTTTTATTGGAAAGCACAAACAATAATGTTGATCATCACACTAAAACTAAAGCCTCACAAAGGGTTTTGTCAACATATAATAAATAAGGGAGGCAATATATTTAAATTGGATGGACTATTTTATTTCTCTACAATTGAAATTTAAGATTGTTTAGACCTCAAGTTGATTTATTTAAGTATGAGTAATAAACTCGATGCAGTGCTCAAGAACTTATATTGAGCTTAACTGAATACATATTTAGTATATTTATGTTAAACACTATAAAAAGTGTAATAATTTTACAAATAAAATTATCCATTGTAAAGTAGTTTTTTAAACATGTCTTGCAGCCTATGGTTTACTTAGGAGAAGACATGGATGGTGAAGGTTTTTCACAAATATGAGTAAAATAACTTTTCTCATTGAAAACATAAGTTTATCAAGAAAGAATATTAAAAATATTACAATTGAATACAATTTCACAAACTTGCAAAATAAAGGAAGAAGATTCAAAATTATTGTTAACACCATTGAGGTATATATATAAAAGAGAAAATTGAAAGCCTAGTAAATGAAAATAAGAAGGTGATGTGACTCATGTAATTCCAACTGCGATGTAGTTAACTTTTTTTTATAATAAGAGGCTATAGGTCTTTGTAATTGAATGTTAGATATGATTAAAATTGAATAACCCTAATGCATTTGAGGGATAGCTAAATGTCTTGAAAACACTTAGAAAAAGAAGTAGGAAAGCAATGACAACTTTTGTGATCTATTAGTCCTAATAATGAATACTACTTTACCACCTCTCAAATTGATGAATCCCATGGAGTCATCATTTGGTTGTAAAGAGATTAAAAAAAAGTGTTGGTTAGAAACATAATGAAAGTATTAGCTAGTTATTTTTGAGTCACAATTGGATGATTAATAAAATCCATAAACCTCATATAGTAAATGATACAATGAAAATAAACTATATATATATATATATATATATATATATATATATATATATATATATATATATATATAAAATTATCAAATGAAACAACACATAATTTGCAAGAGCAAGCATCAATACAAGAAAACCTAAAATTCCAATCGCATTAACTCTAGAGAAAATAAATTCTTATGGATGTTCAAGAAAAAAAAAATCAAATGCTAATTTTTCTAGCAAATTGCTAACTAGAAAATTGGATGTGTAGTATCAATTTAAGCCAAAATAATCATTGGAGATGGACCCAAAGTTTCTAATAATTTTGTCACTAAAATTTTTTGCCAAATTTAATTGGAGGCATGTTCATTAATTAATCCACTAGACATAAGTAAATGGCTTTTTTTTGGTATGGACAATGACAACTAAAAATTAAATTAACCATCCTTACCATCTTCCCTATTTGATCCTTTCCCCAACCTAGAGCCATTCATTGCACATATTTTTCTCAGTTTTTTGGTGATAAATTTGGCAATTTCATCTTGGATTTGAAGATACATCTCATGCCCTACTTGCAATTACTTTTAGTTTAAAATTTTGCTAGAAGGTTACCTTATTTTCTTATTACCCTGATTCCGAAATAACTTGTCACATTAGGTCAATGACTCTGTAAAACAATCTTATATTAATTGGTTCAATTATTATTTTAAATGTCTATATTTGTGGAGTTCCAAATAAGGGGAAAAGATCAACACAAAATTGTTCATAGAAATGACAAAATATTTCATAGGATTTAACATAAATCATGCCAAATAATAAAAATGACAATTTAAGTACTACATAATTTTAAATCTCATATCTCCTCCATTTTACTTGAGATATTGGATTTCATGAATCATGTTGACTCGCAAATTTATGGGATTTATACAAATTGAAGTACTAGAAAGGAGTTATGGCAAGTTTTGTTGGTTTTGACATAAAGCTAGTTATCATTGTATAAGCTAATGTGTTATAAGCTAAAAAGTAATTAAACAAATTTAACTTGATTAATTTTAAACTTGACTTATTTACACTCCTAATCTTGGTGACGTCTAATTGCTACTTCTTGATTGATGGTTGTGTAAGAATAGAGCGAAAGATGAGAATTTTGATTAATAAAATCATATTGATTTACTCGTACTTTTGACTATCTCAACTACATCACAATTGACCCTTTTAAAGGATGATCCATTTTAAGTTGCATTAAATAAAGTATATGATTGGCTCAATTAAATTTATGTTGTTGGATAAATATTTGATTCGTTAGGATAAACTATAGTTTATTTTTTTTCAATATTTAATTTCTTGAATTTGCTTTATTAACTTGAATTAGCATGTTGTAGTTAGATTGGTGAAGACACTACTAAATGTTGGAGTTTAGTAGCATTTTATTGCAGCAGTATTTAATCCTTTACGTAAAATTCCTTTTAACAGTGGTATATACTGCTCTAAATTAACCGAATTAGCAACATTTTATATTGTTAAATTAATTCCTCATAGAGAACTAATCCTCCCATCCATCATTCGTGATTCCCTCCTGATTCACTTTTTGAGCCCCTAGACATTTGCATTTGAACCTTAGCCACTTCGTCGGCTTCACTCATAGGCATTGCTCGCTGGATTCATTCATTTGCATTTTCATTTCTTGCTCCCCCTGGTTGGGTGTCAACAAATGTGTCAATTTTCCTCTTTCTTATTTAGTTTCACTAACACTACTTTCACGTCGACTTCACTCGCATTTCATCCCCTCTGATCCCAAAGCCACCTCACTCATGGGCACTCTCTGACTCTTGCTTCCACTGGCCTTCCGAAACATATACTTACTCTGATCAACAACCTAACATAGTTCGATCCCAGTCACCATCTTCTCATTCGATCTCCTTTGACCCGAATCCAAAATCGCATCTCAATATATATGATTCTAACTTTATGTTGGGTTGATTTTTGTATTTAACATTAGTTCTTGGTATGCTTTTATTTGTTGCTCATTCACTAGTCTATGGTTTAGGGATTTTATGAATGTGCAATCTTTCTACAAGAAAATAACTCTTAGCCACCATACCAATTGTATAAAGTGCAACTTGGTTCAAGGGCAATTTTGTGGAGATTATTTGTTCATGAGGTTTGTTATCTCTCTCTCTCTCTCTCTCTCTCTCTCTCTCTCTCTTAAGCTAAATGTAGTTAGATGAGTAAGTCAGATGTTTAACCATGGTAGATAGGCCATGTATGTTTTACTTAGATTATGATAGTTTAATTGGCATAACTATCTAGAAGAGTCTTTCTCATGATGATGGATGGAATGGTATTGTAGTCCCAACAAGCAACTGATAAGTCTTTCATCAAATCCCTTTCGTAAGTTATGATCCTTGAGAATTTTATTTTTGAGAGCACTCTATCCATTTTAAATTATCTAGTCACTTAGTATCTTTTTGATCAAGCATAGTCAATATCAATATTTTTTTACACAAATTATTCCTTGAACTCATCCATCTTGATTAGAGTTTCTTCCATCAATACCATTTTAGTCACTCGATGGATGGATGGTTAGTTCTTTTATTTTTGCTACTCTTTTCCATTTTATGCCATGATGCGACTTAAGTCCAATATCATACATATTAATATATTATGTTTGGTCATATACATTGCTAACATCAAAGGTTATCATCCTTAAATTATCTTTTTCCTTTACTTTATGTCACTTGACTTAGTTGTGATAGAAGATTTCCAAAGGATTATGCATTGAAAATATTTATAAGAGGCTCTAATATGTGCAAAATAAGTTATGAGATAAATAAATACTAAAATTTTGTGTAGGTGTGGGCTCCGAAAATTCTCCACCGACCTCTTCGATGAAAAGAGTGTTTTAAAGTGTCAGTGTAATTTTCAGAAGGTAGATGGAATAGTCTTATATTTCATCGATTTGGTGAGAACTTTAGATCCGGTTCTAGTTTCCTATAGGCACAAGCCCCTATAGTTAATTACCCTCCCGAAGTGAGAGAGAGAGAACTTTCGAAAGGCTAGTCATTAGATGAATGCATAGCATAGTAGCGATATAGAGTTTCAGAATTTAGATTATGAAATTTATCATTATAGCTTATACTAGATGATTGGGGAATGATGACATGCGATCTAGATCCCATAGTTCCGTCATCCCGCGGTCTCTAGTCTACTTAGTCAGAGGAGGTAGTCAACCCAACCTAATAGAAGGATCCTCATCAGTAACACATGGGTTACGTCATCCAAGAAATTTTTGTAGACTTGGGGTAGTGTTTGTAAGGAGATAGACTTAAGTCTACAGTAGCTGCCATAGGTTATTTGTCCTATCAAGTATACCCTATGATTTACAACACGAAGGGCAAAGCCATTGGGGAGCATACGGGCTACGGTAATGATCGTAATATAATGGAGTCGGACTGGCAAAATCACCCGATCGAGGAATTCGAATCGCTTCATCTGAAGCCTCACAAGTCAATGATTGAGAACATGGGTAACGTCCTTACTAGCAAGAGATTGATTGAGAGTGAACATAGCAAAACACTTGGTTTGACATTGGCTCCTTTGTGAGCTAGAGTTTTCTTAATTTGTCACCCCCGAAAAAATATTTGTGGAAGGTGGATAGATTGAGTTTGGTTTAAATTTTTAGTGATAGAGTTTTATTTAAGCAATTTTAGATTGATATTTGATTTAAAAAATTGGTTAATTTGATTATGTTTAAGAGCTTTAGATCCTCCAACTGTTTAGCTATTAATAGAGGATTAGATCCACTATCACGACAAAATTAATTTTTAGACATTTCACTGATTTTGAAACACTTATTATATTTTTTTAGTTTTGTTAACCTACACGTCATAAGACTAAATCGGAAGCCACGCAAAGATCCTCAAACACTTGAATTTAAGTATTCAACATAGTGTCAGAGCACATGCGGGCGTTTATAGCTTAGTTATTTATCTAAGGAGACAATCTTAAGTCTACCTTAGCTGACAGAGGGTTATTTTTCCTATCAAGTATACCATATGATTCACAACTCAAAGGGCAGAGCCATTAGGGAGCATACGGGCTACGGTCGTGATCGTAATATAATGGAGTCTAACTGGCCAAACCACTTGATCAGAGGACTCTGGTTGTACCTCCTTCATCTATAAAGCCTACTGGCCAAGCTACTCAGTCAGAGGACACGGGTCACATCCTTACTAGTGTGAGATTGATTAAGAGTGAACATAGTAGAACACTTGATTTGACATTGGCTCCTTTGTGAGCTAAAGTTTTCAATTTGTCACCCTCCACAAATAATTGCGAAGGTGGATATATTGGGTTTGATTTAAGTTTTAATGATAGAATTTAAGCAAGCCAAATTGATATTTGAAAATTGATTAACTAGAATTTATTTAAGAGTTTTAGATCTTGTCAACTCTATTTAGTTGCTAAGAGGATTAGCTCTACTATCATCCACGTAATCGCTTTATTTTACTTATTTGAAACTCTTATTATAGGTTTTAGGTTTTGTTAACCCTACCCGCCATAAACACTAAACCAAGCAATAAAATTTGTATTTAAGATTAATTTTATTATGAAATTGATTTATTTTCATTTAATCCCAACTTTTCAAACATTAAAATTTGCACTTGAAATCTCTATGTCCAGCACATGCAGGAATTTATAGCTTAGTTAATTTCATCTAATTAATGAAATCATTGACTTTAAAAATCATAATTAAAATGAAGTTCCTTAATTTTTTATCAAAGGGGCCCTTTGATTTTTGTAGATTTTGATTTAGTATTGCCTTCTATTTGCTTATACAAAGGGTTGCGGATCTGGTGGCGAAGAAGGCGTGTAAATTGATTTAATATTTTATTAAATTTTTTAGAGTAATATTTAATATATTCCAATTTAGCCTGCGTAGCCTTTTTAGACATTAAAATTTGAAATCTCTATGTCCAAGCACATGCTAGAATTTATAGCTTAACTAATTTGATCTAATTAATGAAATCATTGATTTTGAAAATCATAATTAGGATGAAATTCCTTGATTTTGAAAGAAGCTGATTTTTGTAGATTTGAATTTAGTATCGCTTCATTGCTTGTTGCATCCGGTGGTGAAGAATGCATTTTGATTTAGATTCTAAAATATAGTTTAATTTGTTGTTTTAAAAAGAGATTTATCCCTCATAGTAGCTTTCATTTTTTTCCTTTTTTTGTTTTGCTTTTGTGTTTGTTGTATGCTATTTCCCTCCCCTTTTTATTATTTGGAGTTTTTAATTTGAATTTTAACTTTAGGTTTCAATGCTTGAAATTCTTTAGTTGATTCATTTTATGCTCCATTTTTTTAAGTCAAAAGATTTATTACATTTTGGCAGCCTCACGGCATCATCCTCGTGTAGGGGGCTACATCTGGAGTGTTTTGGCCTACCCGTCATGCCCTGATGAGCATGATGGTTGGTGTTTTAAAGCACATTTCGAGTTTCAATCGTTACACACGAGCATAACGGACCTTCAATCACAATAAAACAAATATAGACAAATATTTCAAATTTTAGACTGACAAATATTTCGGCCATCCCCGCAGGGGCTACATTGAAACTATTTAGACTTATTCAAGATGCTCGATGAGCATAACGAGGTGTCTGCGACACCACTGGATTTCATCTTGACATGAGCATAACGACCTCCAACTGATAAAAAAAAAAGCATTTATATATATATATATATATATATATATATATATATATATATATATATATATATATATATATATATATATATATATATATATATATATATATATATATATATATATATATATATATATATATATATATATATATATATATATATATATATATTTGCACAAAGATTTTGGAATGGTGCCACATCCGATGAATATCTTATTTCAAGTGATAGACTTGTGACACCACAGTCAAATTTCATCTTGTCACACTCTGATGAGCATGACGAGGTCTTCAAACTGATAAAGATATGATATATATATATATATATATATATATATATATATATATATTTATGCTAGAAAACCGTTGAGGTAGAGTGAAAGTTACTTTGTGTGAAATCCAAAGACAAATACACACGTGTATTTAAAAGTGAACAAGAAAACTCCAAAAATTTTTACGTGGAAAACCTGAAAAGAGGGAAAACCACTGCCTAGAATCTTCCACTATTTATTTCAAAGTACAAAATTCGATAACGGGTTTACAAAATTGTATGAAAAGCGATAATGAGAATCGAATCGATAACAGATATAGTCACATGTTGTACGCTAGTGGTAGAGATGATGAAAAAAGCGGATCGTTGACTAACGATGATCGTTATAATGGTGACCGACGAGATTGACGATGGTATGGATCACGGCATTGACGGTGCGCGGTGGCGGTTGATGCAAGCGGGCGACGATTGTGCTGCGAATTTTCAAGCTTTAGAGCTCTCTCCTCTCTCTTGCTTGAATGAGGGGCTCAAAATGATTTTTTTGAACATATGATGTATTTTGTGTATTTGAATGCTCAAATGAAGTCAGAATTATGAGATCTTAGGCTTGTTAGATCCAGCTCGTCAAGATGCTTGATTTGACTATAAATCCATATTTAAGAGCTATTTAGGGATTTAATTGATATCATAAAGTTTTCAATGATATTTTAAGTGTCATATCAGTTGCCCCTATATTTTTGGATGATATCATCTAAATCATCCAAAAATATATACGCCCAATACTTGAAAATAGTGAATTCTTCAATGAAATTTGTGGGTCCATTAACCATACATTTTGAGAGAGTAGATCTTCATATGAGCACAAGATTATGATCGCGGAAGCAAGTGTAATAATGCTAGGCTGATGCAAGATTTCGGGTTATCGACCCATACGGGCCACAGCAGGCATCCGCTGAGTCAGACACTCATGGCAGGTCACAAGCGCCTCTGCATGCGGGAGAGCGCAAGATAGGCAGCTAGGCTGGCGCGGCTGAAGGCCAAGAAGCGAGGCTGCGACGGCGAAGCTGTAGCGCTGGCCGGAAGCGCTGGGCTGAAGCTGCTGAGCGCTTGAGCGCTGCGCGGCGATTGAGCGGTGCGCGGTCTTGCAAGAATGCGGTGCGCATCAGCGCCAGCATGCAGTGTTGGTCATGCAGCGATGCTGGGTACTGACGCCACGAAGCGATGAGGGTATTTTCGTCCATTTTGTGTTTTCACTTTTAAGCCATTTTTCTTAGATTTTGACCTTTTCCCTATGGGGTCTATAAAACCCCAGGCTAAGGGAAAAGGCACACTTCTCATGTGCTCTAGTGCTTCTCTTTTTCTTGAGTGAAGGTCGTTCAGAGGCGATCAAGACCCGTAGTTCATACGGCAAGGATCTAGTTTTTCCTTGAAAGAGATGTCAACTAACCTCGTCGGACCAACTGGGTTCGGAGGTGATCAAGACCCATAGTTCATATAGCATGGCTCCAGTTTTCCCTCGAAAGAGGTGTCAACTGACCTCGTCGGACCGACCGAGTTCAGAGGCGATCAAGACCTATAGTTCATACGGCAAGGCTCCAGTTTTTCCTCGAAAGAAATGTCAACCACCCATGACCGAAGTTTGAGGCAATCAAGACCATCATACGGCAAGGCTCCAGTTTTCCTCGAAAGAGGTGTCGACCTGGACCGACCGTTCGGGGAGTTCAAGACCCAGTTTATATGGTGGCTCCGCCCCTCGAAAGAGGCATCAACTGACCTCATCGTACCGACCGAGTTCGGAGGCAATCATCGACGATGATAACCGGAGATGACGGTGCGGTCGGCGTAAGTCGGGGATGACCGACATGATGACGGCGTGAATGATACCGTGATGGCGTCGGTAGTCACGGGGATGACCCGCGATGATGGTGGTAGCGAGATAGCCGCTGGCAGCCAGCGATGCGATGGTAATAACCGCAATGAATGAGCGCAATGTGGTGGTATGGCGCGCCGCGTGGTGTTGGCGTCGCAGGGTCAAATAAGCCACGGTAATGCGGCATGGCATTGGTAGTCGCGGGATGACCGCATAATGAGGATTTTGACCCATCAGGTTGTTTGTTGAGACTGGCGACGCACCGTATGGAAGAGGTTGAATTGAATCGCTGGATTTTTGACCAATCAGATTGTTTGTCGAGATGACATGACGCAACTGTATGGAAGAGGTCGAATTGAATCCGCGAGGATTTTGACCTATCCGAGGTTATTTGTGTGACTGGCGACATTAACCTGTATGGAAGAAATTGAGTCTAAGGATTTTGACCTATCTAAGGTTGTTTGTCGAGTGTTACCCGGCGACGCTAACTGATGGAAGAGGTCGGATGTCCACCAGGACCTTTTGACCTAAGGTATCGCCAAAGTGTTACTTGACTTTATCAGATGGAAGAAGGGTCAAGTCCGCTTGGGATTGATCATGGAGATACAACGTGAGTTGTATATTTCTCAAGTGGGAGGATTAAATGAAGAAGAAACAAGCTTATAAGAAAAAGTCATAAACTCATTACTTTGATAATGTTGGTGATACAATATTGTCACAAGATAACTTAACAAAAGGGACGGATATATTTTTTAGAGAGTTAACAAAGACAAGAGCTAGAGAGGAAAAGATAAACGGGGTAAATTAAAGACTACAATATTTATGCACCAAGGATTACATATAACACTTTTCAGAGACCCTCCATGTTCCAAGTTTTAGGGAAGATTTTTTCCTCTGGATCTTTGGTCATAGCTTGACGGCTGGTCATTTGATAATGAAGTTGGGAGCAAGTCTTTTACAGGCAAAGCCCTCTAAGGTATTTCTTTATCTTGAAGATTAAAATTCTCTATGTTGAAGGTCACCGAAGGGCATGGTTGAGCTTGTTTGAGGTAACATAATTGTGCTATTTGTTGATTTTCACAGAAGACTCCAACCCCAATGGGAGTTTGAAATTTTATCTTAAGATGAGGTACCGAGGTGACAGCACCGAAGATTGATTGGAGGGGTCTTCCAAAGATAGCATTGTATGCTGAATTTGACTTGACCACTATGAATTGAACTGAGTGAGTGACTTGTTGAGTAAATTCTTCGAGGACAACGGGAAGGGTGATTGTCCCCTCCACTCGTACAGGGCGATTATCAAACCCATATAACAGTTCTACAACAGGTTAAAGTTTTTCCTTAACCAAGCTCATGCTAAGAAAGGTGGAGTAAAATAAAATATCAACGGAACTCCCATTATCAATCAAAATTCTTTTAACAACATAACAGGGGTCACCAATCCCCGCATTGATGACAAGAGGATCTTGATGCAGAACTTGGACTCCTTCCAAGTCTGAGTCATTCAAAGTGATGGGATGATTAATACAAGATTTTTTTAACTTTGACTCTTCAAAGGTGGCAATGAAGACTTGATTAGATAGTAGTGGTCCACTTGCAATCGTTTCATTTTCTCCAACTATTTGGTAGCTATTGTGTTGTTTCTGTGATGATTGTCCCGGTTGCCCCCCAGTTGGAGCTATGTTTGCTTGAGTTGGTTGGTTTTGCACAAATTGATGTAGATATCCCTGTTGAATGACCTCTCAATTTCTTCTTTAAGTTGTTCACACGCCTCTGTAGTATGTCCACGACTTTGATGGAAGTGACAATATTGCTCCTGATTTTTTAAATTTGGTTTCAGGATGTAGCCACTTGATGGTCTCTTCATCTCGAATGGCCAACAATACGCGTTAACACGATGTGTTCGCATGTATTCCACGTGGTTGGTCGCTAATGGAGATCATGACCGCTTGTCTGCCTTTGGATTGACCTGGTTTCCTAGAGCACTCTTATATTTTCCTGTGGATTGTTCAAATTATTTTTGATGGGCATTAATAGCTTCATCGACAGAGATTTGCGCTTCCACATGGTGAACCAAGTCAACATATGAGCGGACCGTATCTCGCATTAGTGATGAGTAGAAAGGTCTAGGACGGAGCCCTCCAAGAAAACTCCTCGAATTCGTGGTCTACCCTGTATTTGGCGAAGCTGAGAGAATCTCCGGAAGTATTCTTTAAGTGATTTACCCTCATTTTGATGAATGCCGAG